>ML435705.1:0-69090 GCA_005239525.1 Nicotiana knightiana
GAACCCTAACCGTGTAGGAGACTTCTATTTCACTTGGGAAACACTTAAACTCGTCAAACTCGGACTTGGGCGACACTGGAGACCCCTGGCGTTTGGGCTCTAACGCCCCCCTAACGCCAGGGGGGGCCTGGCCTTATGGGGTAAACGCCCCCCTAACGCCAGGGGGGGCCTGGCTTTAGGGGGCAAACGCCCGGCTATCGCCCGGGCGTCTCCTTTTGCGTATTTTTGACGTATTTGCATCCCTTTAGCTCCGTTTCCATTTCCAATTCACCTACACATACAATAAACTCCATTAATCACATAACAAGTGTAATTTTATCATTAATGCTCATAAAATGTAAGGTATATCACATGCTAAACCATGCAATTTAGTCTCGTATCAGCGTGCAACCCGTTCCCCTTATAAATTTATTTCAATACTGCTGCGGCACGCAACCCGTTCCCAATATCAACTCAACACAACCAACAATGTAATCTCAACACAAAAGGGAAATAAAACGTACGGAACATCAAGACACTACCAGTACAAATGGAGAATAACCAATATCTCGTAATCACAAACCTCGATAATTCATTAATACAAGAACAGATAAATGACTCACACAATCAAATTTAACATGATAAAGTGCAACGAGTAACGTAAAGACAATAAGACAAGTAAAGACATGGGACAATGAAGATTTACAACTTATACAAGTAGGAACATATAGCAGGTAAGCAGATATTGAGCGGGAAATAAATAAATAAAAATAGGTAACAACTAATTGAGAGGTAACAAGTAAGGTATGGATAACAAATAAGATCATGTAGCAATCAAAGCATATAACAAGAGATAACAAAGAATAAGTGATGACATAAAGGTAAATAGCCCCAACCTGCATGCTTTAACCCATGGTAGCGCATATGCACTTGTCACCTAGCATATACGCCATTTGTTCACATAATTCATGTAATAAATAGAACAACAAGTCATAATTTTCTCAAGTCAAAGCTAGATACGATACTTACCTCTTTGTACAACCAACTCAACAATCAATCACAACTTTTCCTTTCGAACAAGCCTCAAAACCAACCAAATCTAACCAAATATCGTTCAAACATTTAAAAATAAGCTTTAGAAACTACCCACGAATGAAAAAGGTTCATGATGAAATTGAAAACGCCATCAAAAATCAACTCCGGGCCTGCTTGGTCAAAATATGATATCCGGACCAAAACCCGATTAGCCATTCACCCACGATCCTGGTTATGTGTTTTGTTTCGAAATTCGATCTTAATTTGAGGTCTAAATCTTAATTTTACGAAATCCCTAAATTCTAGCCAAAATCCCTAATTCTTACCATAAAATTCAAAGATTTAATGTTAAAAACCCATGAAAAGTAATGAGGAATTGATAGAAAATGAAATAGAGTTGCTTGCTAATGATTTTGGGGTGAAAAAGTTCTTCAAAAATCGCCTCTAGAGTGTTTGGGGTTGAAAATAGAGTGAAATGGGCTAAGTCCTGATATTTCCTTCTTTAACCCAGCTTCAGGTATCGCATTTGCGAACACTTGTTCATAAATGCGAAGTCCACATATGCGACCCATTAATCGCATGAACTTCGCATCTGTGACACACTGATAGCAAATGCAATCAGTGCATCAGGCCCAGTGAAGTCGCAAATGCATCATTTTTTATCGCAAATGCGAGGTGTCCCCCATCGCAAATGCGCACCAACACTTTGCAAATATGAAGCTCACTCATAGCACACTATGTCGCAAATGCAACTTTGAGGTCGCAATGCAGTCTCAGCTTGGTCCGCAAATGCGAACTATTCTGTGCAAAAGCGAAATTCCAACCCCCAGCCCTTTTCTCTAATGAAATTTTTTGACCGCAAAAGAGATGCGAGCCTGACATAATAAATGCTATATCATCATGCTTGCACCAGCAAAGCCTTGCACCAACAGTTAAAAGATCATGCAAACTCATCTGATACACACCCGAAACTCACCCGATCCCCTCGGGCTCAAAATCGAACATGCATACAAGTGAAATAACATTCTACAAACTTTCTCGCTATCTCAAATCATTAAAATAACATCAAATAACAAGAATTGATCATCAAAACTCATTTTCACAATTTTTCACATAACGCGTCGAAATGCGCTCGAGTCTACGGATCCCAACCAAACATGCGTACAAGTTTAGAAACATCACTGAATCTACTGGAATCGTCAAAATACCGATCCGAGGTTGTTTACCAAGAATGTTGACCGCGGTCAACCCAAATATCATTTTAAGCTAAAAATCACTTTTTAAAATTTTTGTGCAAAACATTTCTGGAAAATGACACAGACCACACATGCAAATCAAGAAACATCAAATGGAGCTATAAAAGGTATCAGAACAATAAAATTAATTCTGGTATGTAAAACGACCTATTGATCATCACAGAACATGTCCAACTTAGTTTGATTATAGAGTTTTATACTTATTTGAGTGTTAACCATAATTTAGGTAGTTTGGAGATGAAATTTGGGAGAAAAATAAAGATTTGAAGTGTATTATATATACTATAATGATAAGCTCATAATTATCTAATGATTGTTTAATGATTAAAGACATACAATTTGCAAAAGAAAAGTAAAGAAAGGAAGTTGAAAAAGTCACAATTGGAGAAGAGCATCAGAGTTGGTTGAATTTAGACAAAGCAGTATGATAGAGTCAACTTGGAAGGAAATGGATAGTCATGGGAAAAATGAAGTGCGACACTTCCTATACAATGTTGGAGGTATCAATGATTCAAGTTGCGAGGCAGAAAAATTACAGACCATACACATCGTGAGACGCCCTCAACCAGGGCTAATTTGCTCCGATTAGGATTCGCCTTTAGGAATAGAATGAATCGAATTGGCTGAAGCCGTCAACATACACTTTAGGGAAGTTGTTTACCTTATAGACGGAGGAAATATAAAAAGTGTGTCGTGCTTGATTCATAATATTTTTTAATCAATAGTACTAGTATATTATTTTACTTAGCATGAGGGCAGAATTTATGGAAATCATCACTACTTTCTCCCGAGGGCATGGTACGACTTTGTTCTTGGCCTTGTTTAATAGATGTCGAGTGCCGCTTTTTCCCTTCTGAGAATCTCCATCTGCTTTAAGTGGGTGAGAGCTAGAATCATTTTTTTCAGCTTGGTTGTTCAAAAGACTATCTCTTGACCCATTTCATCTCATCGAAAACCCAGACCATTCTTCTAGATCTGCATTAGTCCTATTTCAGGTACAAAGCCTCTTCAATAAAGATCTCTTTTTTTCTCCCCCATTTCTCATTTTGTGTATATCTTGAAACCCTTAGACCGATCTCCCCTCATTCATTCCGTCCTTCAAGGCCTATTTTTTGTCACTGAGCGACTACATTGTTCTTTATATGTTTTTGCCACGTCCCTTTCGCTCCGAAGAAGAAGGTTTGCTCAGAATTATTGGAAGAATTATTAATGTAGGAAGAATAAGTTCTTAATATGACCTTCCCACCAGCATCTAAAAAACCCGTCCACAGTTCGGATTTCAGGATGCAACTCGCCTGCAAACAAAACATTTAAATTGTGATGCACGAACAACTATTTTCAAGTCTATTTCATCTCCTTTTTTCGTTTGGACTTGGTTATTTCATTCGGAGATTTAACACACACACACACACACATATATATATATATATATATATATTCAACTCATTTTAAGGGTGTAATTCGACTTTGAAGAGAAAAAAGTCGTCGGGGAGCTAAGCTTTATCATTTGGATACCATGTCTATGTGGAGCTAAGCTTTACATTCTAGGGCCGTGGTTTTTCTATGACAATTGTTATTTGGATATTGATTTTGGTTTCTTGATTTATAATTTTGGATTATCTATTCAATCATTGATCACATCCAATTCACACCCCAAATAAGGGAATATGAAACGGTTGTTACAATAATAAAATTCAATGCGAATAGGGGTCGAGCCACAAGGAGTTTAGATTGGGTGTTAAGATAAATACTTAAGAGAGAAAATTCAAATAACTAAATTTAACTTCCAAACAAAGGTGTGTATCAATTTTCTAATGAAACTACTAAGGATTGTGACTAAGCTAGCCAATAAGTAATAATTGATATGTTTTTGAAGTTTTATCAAATAGAGCAAAGCCTAGGGTTGTAACCTTAACCTAGGTGTAAACCTAATGGAAAAAGTAAATGTATGCTTGCTTGGTAGATCGGGGTTGTTATGACTCTCAACACTCAATTACTGACTCAATATCTCTCGTTAAGGAGTGATTATGCTAAATTTAACTCTCTCAAGTCCAAATGGGTAGCTATAGGTGCAATTGAACATGATTTCAAATTAGATTAGCTCTATCTCTAGTTCAAATTCGTTAATTAAATTAGTCAATAACTCAACTAGTTCAATTTCTTTTTAGTCAAGTTTTCCTAAATTAAATTCCTATTTCTCAAGTAAGAACAAATTCAAATAGGCATGATGAATCAATGTTTCAACCATCAATTATAGTATTAAAGCATAAGCAAAGCTAAATAATACTAACACAATTATTACCAAGCATAATATTAATAAACCATAAGATTTACAGACTAGGGTGGGATCACAACCCAAGATAAAAATCTAGCTACTCATGTTAATAGACATAAAAGATGAAAATAAAAGGAATAAAATACATAAAGCTAAAATAAAATGAGAGAGTAGATGATTCTCTCAAATTTAGCTCAAACTTTCTCCAAATAGCTAAAAACACCAAACAACAAGCCGCTACAATTAAAATATGCCCTAAAAAGTCATAAAGTCCTATTTATAGGGCTCCAGAAATCTTTGATAAAGATGCCCTTCGAAGGGCTCTGCAGCTGTACTTCAGCTTCTATTGTCCACACTTTGCTGGATTAATGTTACATGGGCCTTCAGTCAGAGGAGTTTTGTGGTCGCACTTCATCTTTTGTGGCCGCACTTCAGCTTCTGCAACCACACTTTAATTTTTTTCGGATTGTATTTGAGGAGACTTCAGACTTGATCGATTGCTCATTCTATAATCTGTCAGGCTTATCAATGGAAACCTATTTTATGTGGACTAAGTGCGACCACACATTTTAATCTGCAGACTGCACTTCCGCCAAAAGTTCCTGAAGATTGAGTTCTTCTTCTGTGGCCGCGTTCCTTCTTCTGCGGACCGCACTTCCTTATGCAACATGTAATGAATCAACCAGTAGTTTTGCTTTTAGAACCCTATTCCCCTAAATAAGACTCCCCGTATGCTCTTTTACTGTTTTATGACTCGCGGGGATGGTTAGTTCGGGATTTGGAAAGGTTCAGGTTGAAATCGAAACACTTGGTTCCTTAAGGTTGGCCAAAAAGGGCTAAATTTGACTTCGGTCAACATTTTGAGTAAACGACCTCAGAATCGGGATTTGAGGATTCCAATAGGTTTGCATGATGATTTCGGACTTGGGCGTATGTTCGGATCGGATTTGGATAACCCGGGAGTGTTTCTGCGCCTAATAGTGAAAGTTGATTCTTTGAAAGTTCTAAAGTTCTTTAAATTTGGTTTGGAATAGGTTTTGGTGTTATCAAGTTCTAATTGGGATTTTGAGATCGGTAATAGTTCAGTATGGTGATTTAAGAATTGCACACAAAATTTGATGTCAATCCGAGTAGTCTAAGTATGATTTGGCGCGTTCAGCGCGATTTGGAAACTTGAAGTCCATAACTTGATTCAATTTAGTTTTGGGGTGTGATTCTTGGTTTTGTTGTTGTTTTACGCATTCCGAGAGTACTATATTAACTGGATCCAAGTTAAAGAAACCAGATTTTCCAGTTTTGGTTGCCTTCTTCGCATAAGCCCTCTCGAGTTCGCGAAGTTGGATTTGGGCAGTGGGGCAATTAGCTCTTCACGTTCACAAAGGAACCCACGTGTTCGTGTAGAAGGAAGGGACCTTTGGGGGGAGGGGGGTTAGTTCTATTGCTCTTCGTGTTCGCGATGGTGTCCTCGCGTTCGCGTAGGGCAGGGATGGTAAGCCTTCACGTTCGCAAGACCCTGGTCGCGTTCAGGTAGGTCAAGATTTCATGGGCCTGGGTCGTTTGTCTCCGCGAACGCGTGGCCTGTTCTGAATTCGTGAAGAAGATGGAAGTTGGGCAGAGAGTGTTAAAATCGGGACTTAGCCATTTTTGGGTTCATTTACTGCACTCTTGGGCGATTTTAGAGCTTCAAAAAAGGAGAAATCAATCTAGCTATTGAAAGAAAGTAATTTCTACCTACTGTGAGTTTAATACATAGATTATAGGTAGATTTTAACATGTAAATATGTGGAGATAATGGGTTAAAATATGTATTTTGGATCGGGCCGTACGTCCTCGGCATAATTCGTGCATAATAATATTTGGAGCCCAATTATACTTGATATCGTTTTTATTAGCTTAAGAGGTTAAACGATTCAATGATGGAAATTGATTTGGGACTTACTATAGGAGAAAGAGTTGTTTATTTATTTCCTATTATTGAGTTTTATTATCATTTACTTACCCCCTTCTTATTTAGAGTTTTTGGTATTTTATTATTATCCCATAGTAAGTGTCGAAGTCGACCCCTCGTCACTACTTCTTCGAGGTTAGACTATATACTTACATGTTGTTTATGTACTCACGCTACACTTGTGCACTAAACGTGCAGGATATGAGGCAGGTGCATCTGGATATCAGTCCGGCGTGCATCCTTGATTACTACGAGACTTAGCGGTGAGCTGTCTTCCGAGCCCGTTCTGCAGCAGCCAAAGTCTTTCTTTTGCTTTATTTTTTGTCTATTTCATTTCAGACAGTAGTGTAGTATTATTTTGTATATTCTACTAGTAGCTCATAAACTTGTGACACCAGGTCTTGGAGATTTATGCTAGTAGAGACTTGTTGGTTTTTGAGTAATTACTTCATCCTATTGCTTTTTCAATTGTTTACTTTCTCATTTAACTAACTTTTTCACTTCTTGATTTCAGGATAATTAAAAATCAACTATTTTAAATTTCTAAAAGAAAAAATCACAGAGTTAGTTGACTGTTGGCTTGCCTAGCAGTAGCGTTGGGCGCCATCGCGGCCTATAGGATAAATTGGGTCATGACAACATGGTATCAAAGCACTAGGTTCACATAGGTCTCACAAGTTATTAGTAGGCCTAATAGAGTCTTACGGATCGGTGCGGAGACGTCCATACTTATCTTCGAGAGGTTATAGGGTGTTAGGAAACTGCTTTTTTTTATCTCTTATCGTGCAATAGATGTTATACTAAGTTTCTTTCTCTTATTCTCTCACAGATGGTGAGAACGCGCACAGCGGACGTTCCAGACTCGGGAATAGCTGCTCCCCCTGTTGCTAGAGGCCAAGGCAGAGGCTGGGGGAGGGCACCGGCCGGAGGTAGGGGACGAGGACGTCCCAGAGTGGACCCAGCTATACCACCACTGGATCAAGTAAAGGATCCCATTATTGAGGAGCAGGGCGAGGTGCTTGCAGTAGAGCCAGCCCCGGTAGATTTCATGTCAGCACCGAGCTTTCAGGAGGTTATGGGTCGTATGCTACGTTTTAAGGATACTATGACTCAGGCTGGTTTATTTCCAGTAGACCCAAACACATCTCAGGCGGGAGGGGGAGCATAGACCCCTACTGCTCAGGCTCCTGGGCATGCAGTTGTTGTATATCAGCCTCCTATTTTCGGAGGTGAGCGAAATGAGGACCCCCAGGACTTCATTGATCGGTGCAGGGACATACTGCACAACATGAGTATATTAGAGTCTCATCGGGTGGATTTCACTATTTTCCATATGGAAGGCATGGCCCCTAGATGGTGGCAGTCTTATCTTCTTGGCAGACTAGTAGGTTCTCCTCCCTTGACGTGGGACCAGTTCACACGTACCTTTCTGGATAGGTTTATTCCACCCTCTCAGAGGGAAGAGTTGCGGTTTCAATTTGAGCAGCTCCAGCAGGGTCAGATGTCAGTGACCGATTATGAGGAGAGATTCCCTGAATTATCTCACCATGCACTTATGATACTTCCTACTGAGGCAGAGGGAGTACGGAGGTTCGTTGCGGGGTTGCACACAGGCTTTCAAGCCATTATAGCCCGAGAGGTTGAGATGAGGACTTTTTACCTGTTGGTTATGAAGATAGCTAAGAGGATTGAGGGTTATCGTCAGCGGGGCCAAGAGCTGATGTCGCGGGACAAGTGGTTTCATTATTCTGGAGGGTCTAGTTGTGCTCCATATGGAGGCAGAGGTCAATTTAGGAGAGGTCAGCCGAGCAGGCCCACATATCCAACATCGCCGCCTCCTCGGGGTGCTCCAGTTTGACCTTATTTCAGCGCCATGCCAGAGAGTTCCTATTGCCCACCAGCTATTCAGGGTTCTTCCAATGGGTAGTCAGGCCGTCAGGCTCAGACTTCAGGGCAGCAGTCTACCGCTCCGAGGGGTTGTTATGAGTGCGGGGATCCTGGCCACATAAAGAGGTTTTTCCCCAGACTTTGGGGTAAGACTGTACAGACATTTTTTGAGCCTATGATTACAACACCAGTTTCGGCACCAGCCGTCTGGCCGCCCAAAGGCAGAGGGGAGGTGGGTAGGGTCCGTCCTAGAGGTGGAGGCCAGGCAGGTGGCACTCCAGATAGATTCTATGCTTTCCAGGCTAGACCAGATGTAGTGGCCTCAGATGCCGTGATCACATGTATTATTTCTGTCTGCGGTAGGGATGCTTCGATATTATTTTATCCAAGGTCTACCTATTCATATGTGTCATCTCTGTTTGTTTATTTTCTGGATATTCCTCGCGAGTCCTTGGGTACTCTAGTTTATGTGTCCACTCCAGTGGGTGATTCTGTTGTTGTGGATCAGGTCTATCGGTCCTGCATTGTTACATTTTGTGGTTATGATACTGGAGCGGATCTTCTAGTGCTTGATATGACCGACTTTGAGGTCATCCTGGGCATGGACTGGTTACCTCCATATCACGCCACCCTTGATTTCCATATCAAGGCTCTTACCTAAGTGATGCCAGAGTTGCCTAAATTGGAGTGGAAGGGTTTGTTTGTCAGCACACCTAGTCGGATCATTTCTTTTATGAAGGCTCAAAGAAGGGTTATCTGGCTTACCTAGCCTATGTTCGGGATACTACCGCAGAGACTCTGGTAATTTATTCAGTACCCGTAGTCCAAGAGTTATTCGATGTGTCTCCTTCCGATGTTCCAGGCATACCACCAGATTGTGATATAGATTTCTGCATTGATTTGGCTCCAGGTGCCTAGCCTATATCCATCGCACCGTATCGTATGGCTCCAAAAGAGTTGAAGGAACAACTTGAGGAGTTGCTAGCAAAGGGTTTCATCAGGACAAGTGTATCACCTTGGGGTACACCAGTGTTATTTGTGAAGAAGAAATACGGGACTATGCGGATTTGCTTTGATTATTGCCAGTTGAACAAAGTTACCATTAAGAACAAGTACCCGTTGCCGCGGATTGATGATTTGTTTGACCATTTGCAGGGTGCCAAGGTGTTCTCTAAGATCGACTTGAGATCGGGGTACCATCAGTTGAAGATTTGGGATTCGGATGTTCCGAAGACTACTTTCCGAACTAGATATGGCCATTATGAGTTTCTAGTAATGTCCTTCGGCGTGACTAACACCCCAACGACGTTTATGGATTTGATGAATAGGGTGTCCAGTCCATATATTGATTCGTATGTCATTTTCTTCATTGATGACATTTTGATCTCCTCGCGCAACATGGAGTAGCACGAGCAGCATTTGAGAGTGGTTGTCACGACCCAAATCCTAACCCAGGTAGATGGCGCCCATCACCGCAGTCAGGCAAGACAACCTCAATCTACTAGTGAGTTTTATGTAGTTTACCAAAAACATTTTCAACACTTGCTTAACTTAGTTTTGAGACAGTAAGTAGAAACGGATCACTTAGGCAACTTTATGCAAAATAAATAATCATGAAGTCATAGTTAACGACTACATCCCAAAAAAAATAATGTATACTAGCGTGTGTGCCAGGAACTAGTGTCACAAGTCTACAGGCATCTAGTAGAATAATATCAAAAGAATAAAAGTTTGTCCTACTATCTGAGTAAGTATACACAGAAATGGCTAAAGAATAGCTCCAAAGTGATGCTGGGAGTCGCCAAGAGAGGCAGCTCACCGTGAAGCCTCGACCAGGTATAAATCAGGAACGAGCTATGGACTGGTACCCAGATGCACCTGCCTCAGAACCTGTACAATTAAGTACAAAGCGTAGCATGAGTACATAAACAATATGTACCCAGTAAGTATCCCGCCTAATCTCGAAAAAGTAGTGATGAGAGGTCGACTTGACACCTACTAGGCTCCAAACATTATATTTAGGTGATATTTTAAAAGAGAATAACAGGTAAGCATGGATTAAGGAAATAAATATCGAATCGTAATCAAAATCCAAATACGTGGTGAAGCACAAATATACAAGTTTTCAGTTCGTTCTTCCAGGATATTTCACAGCTCAACAGTCATAAAAACATCAGGCAAATAGCACGCGCATAGTGGAATAAGGACATCCGGCCTGGGCCAACATAATAATAATAATTGTGCATTGCCGAAGGGTCGAACGGCACAAACCATAGATGCATCTATTAAACTGCCGTGGCATATGGCCCGCTCCCATGAGAGTAGGTGAAAGAATCACTCTGCTCGCAGGATATAAATTGTGAAGCGGTCGCATGCAAACACAACATCTTTCTTTAAATCCTTTCCAAATAAAAATTCTTTTAAAACACCAAATTCTCGATTTTCTTGAAACAAGGTTGCATACAATGAAGTTACAAAGAATATAACTCAAGTTAATGAAATTCACATAGCATGGTGTGGTCCTAACTACCCGGACATAACAATAATAGTCACTATGCACGGGCTCTCGTCACCTTGCACGTACGTAGTCCCCCAAAAACAATAACACATACTCATTTATTTCACCTATGGGGAAAGTTTCTCTTACAAGTTTAGAAAGGAGACTTACCGCTCTTACAAGGTTAGAAAGGAGACTTACCTCGTGTCAAGTCTACTTCTCGGGTCAAGAATGCGCCCGAAACTCAAAACTCGTCGCCCAAGGACTCGAAACTAGTCAAACATTGCATAAATAAATCAGTCTATACAAGGTCCTTAATTCTCCTACTTAAATGATCATTTCAACCTAAATTGGGAAAATTCTAAAATGCACCTCCAGGACCACATGCTTGGATTCCGGAAATTTTTGAAGAAAACTATCACCCATGGCCTAAGGATCAATATTATATAGTTTTTGTATGATTCCTTAACAAACTTCTTGGAAATTTCCCATTTTTATCAAAAACCTAGGTTTTACTCTAACCCATTATTTCCACTAATTTGATGTGTTAATCTACCTAAGAATTAAAGTATTAAGCTAAATTTATAGTAGGAATTACTTACCTTACAGTAGCTAGGTCGAATACCTTCCTTGCATGCTCTCAAAATCGCCCAAAGATGAAGTAAAGTGTTCAAAAATGGCTAAGTCCCGTATTTAAAACGAATCTCACTCCCTACAGGCTTTTCGCACTTGCGGCTCTAGGACGCATCTGCGGAGAAGAGGAAGGGGTCCTGGCTTCGCACCTGCGGAGCAGAGTCCGCAACTGCGGCTCCGCTTCTGCAAAAAGGAGTCCGCATCTGCGGAAATGGGCAGCTCCCTCAGGAGTCGCACCTGCGACTTGCCCTCCGCAGGTGCAGTCGCACCAGATCTGGTGCACCAGCGGTCATTTAAGGCCGGTTATTTCCTCGCTCGATGCCCGAATGGCATCTGGGCCCACCCGAGACCCCGTCCAAATATACCAACAAGTCCTAAATCATAATACGGACTCGCTCGAGCCTTCGGAACGTCCGAAACAATGCTAAATCAAAAAATAATATCCCAAAACCAATTGGATCAAACTTAAGAACTTTAAGCTCTTGAATACATTTTCAAACACCTAACCTACCTATACTACTCGGAATGACACCAAATTTTGCGGACAAGTCATAAATGACATAACAGAACTATTCCCGATCTCGAAATTCTATTTGGATCTCGATAACACAAAAACATGTTCCAAACCTCAAGTTTGAACTTAAGGAAACCTTAATTCACTATTAGGCGCCAAAACGCCCCCGAGTCATCCAAAACCCGTTCCGAACACACGCCCAAGACTTAAATCATCATACAAACCTACCGGATGCTTCGAATCTTGATCCTGAGGTCGTTTACTAAAAATGTTGACCAAAGTCAAACTTGGCCTTAAAGGCCAACCTTAAGGAACGAAGCGTTCCTATACCACTCCAAACTCCTCAAAATCTCGAACCACCCCTCCCCGCAAGTCATAATTCAGTAAAAGCAACTACGGGAAGTCTCATTTTGGGGCACCGGGTTCTAGAACGCAAAACGACCGGTCGGGTCGTTACATTCTCCACCTCTTAAACAAATGTTCGTCCTCGAACGGGTTTAGAATCATACCTGGTGTGCTGAATAAGTGTGGATATCTGCTCCGCATGTCCTCCTCGGACTCCCAAGTCGCCTTCTCGACTGGTTAGACCCTCCATTGGACCTTTACGGCGGAACCCTCTTGGCCCTCAACTGGCGATCCTGCCTGCCAATAATAGCCACTGGCTCCTCCTCGTAACCCAACCTCTCATCCAGCTAAATGGTGCTGAAATCTATCACGTGAGAGAAGTCGGCATGGTATCTCCAGAGCATGGACACATGAAAGACCGGATGAACCCCTGATAAACTGGGAGGTAAAGCGAGCTCATAAGCAACCTCCCCAACTCGTCTCAACACCTCAAATGGTCCTATAAATCTTGGGCTCGACTTGCCCTTCTTTCCAAACCTCATAATACCCTTCATCGACGAGACCTTCAACAGAACCTCCTCACCCTCCTTAAATGATACATACGCGCCTTCTGATCCGCGTAACTCTTCTAATTAGATTGTGCTGTGCGAAGTCTCTCCTGAATCAACTTCACATTCTCCAAAGCATCCTTCACCAGATCGGTCCCATATAGCTTAGCCTCGCTAGGCTCAAACCACACGATGGGAGAACGACATCGCCGACCATACAAGGCCTCAAATGGAGCCATCTCAATGTTGGACTGAGAACCATTATTATAAGCAAACTCGGCCAAAGGCAAGAACTGGTCTCACTATCCTCCAAAGTCAGTCACATATGCCCTGAGCATGTCCTCCAATATCTGAATTGTTCGCTCCGACTGCCAGTCGGTCTGAGGGTGGAATGATGTGCTGAGCTCTACCTGGGTGCCTAACTCACTCTTTATGGCTCTCCAGAAGTGCGAGGTGAACTGAGAACTCGATCTGACACAATGGACACATGCACACCGTGCAACTGAACTATCTCCTGAATGTAGATCTGGGCAAGTAGTAGCTACTGGAACGAAATGTGCCGACTTGGTCAACCTGTCCACAATAACCCACACCGTATCAACCTTCCGCAGAGTCCGAGGCAACCCAACTACGAAGTCCATAATGATGTGCTCCCATTTCCACTAAGGTATAGGCATCTGCTGAAGTAGGCCTCCTGGCCTTTAGTGCTCATACTTAACCTGCTGGCAATTTAAACACCTAGCCACATACTCCACTATGTTTTTCTTCATCCGCCTCCACCAGAAATTCTGCCTCAAATCACGTTACATCTTCGTAGCACCAGGATGAATAAAATACCGTGAACTATGAGCCTCCTCTAGAATCCTCTCCCTCAGGCCATCAACATTAGGGACACATAAGCGACCCTGAAGTCTCAAAACACCATCCTACCCAATAGAAACCTCCTTGGCACCACCCTGTACCACTGTCTCCCGCAGCTCTGCCAAGCGCGGATCATCAAACTGTCGAGCCTTGATCTCGCCCAATAATAAAGACTGAGCAACCACTCGTGCAAGAACTCGGTGGGGCTCTGAAAGATCCAACCTCACCAGGCGATTATCCAAGGACTGAATGTCCAAAGCTAGAGGTCTCTCCTCCGCCGAAATGAAAGCCAAACTACCCATACTCTCCGCCCTCCTGCTTAAGGCATCTGCAACCATGTTTGCCTTGCCCGGGTGATAAAGAATGGTGATATCATAATTTTTCAGCAACTCAAGCCACCTAGGCTGCCTCAAATTAAGATCCCTTTGCTTGAACAAGTGTTGTGAACTGCGATGATCTGTATAAACCTCACAAGGCACCCCATACAAGTAGTGCCTCCAAATCTTAAGAGCATGAACAATCGCCGCCAACTCCAGATCATGCACAGGGTAATTCTTCTCATGGACCTTCAGCTGTCGTGAAGCATATGCAATAACTCTCCCCTCCTGCATCAACACACAACCCAAACCAACGCGTGAAGCATCGCAATAAATTGTATACATCCTAGAACCGGAAGGCAACACTAGAACTGGTGATGAGGTCAATGTTGTCTTCAGCTTCTGAAATCTCGCCTCACACTCGTCGGACCATCGAAATGGGGAATTATTCTGAGTCAATCTAGTCAGAGGAGCAGCAATGAATGAAAAACCCTCCACAAATCGGCGATAATAACCTGCTAGACCCAAGAAGCTCCTAATCTTTGTAGCTGAAGTAGGGCGTGGCCAACTCTGAACTGCCTCAATCTTCTTAGGATCAACCTTGATACCCTCTTCGGATACCACATGCCCCAAGAATGCCACAGAATCCAACCAAAACTCACACTTGGAGAACTTAGCATACAGCTTTTGTTCTCGCAAAGTTTGGAGCACAACTCTCAAATGTTGCTCGTGCTCCCCCAGGCTACGTGAGTAAATCAGAATGTCATCAATGAAGACAATGACAAAAGAATCAATATAAGGCCTAAACACCCTGTACATCAAGTCCATAAATTTTGTTGGGGCATTAGTCAAGCTAAAGTACATCACTAGGAACTCATAATGACCATATCTCGTACGAAAGGCCGTCTTCGGAACATCCGAGTCCCGAATCTTCAGCTGATGGTACCCCGATCTCAAGTCAATCTTAGAAAACACCCGAGCACCCTGCAACTAGCCAAACAAATCATCAATACGCGGCAACGGGTACTTGTTTTTTATGGTGACCTTTTTCAATTGGCAGTAATCAATACACATCCGCATAGTCCCATCCTTCTTCTTCACAAGTAACACTGAAGCACCCCAAGGCGATACACTCGGTCTGATAAACCCCTTAGCCAATAACTCCTCAAGTTGTTCTTTCAATTTCCTCAATTTTTTCGGAGCCATACGGTATGGGGGAATAGATATATGCTGGGTGCCTGGAGCTAATTCAATGCAAAAATCAATGTCGCGATCCGGTGTCATGCCTGGAAGGTCTGAATGGAATACATCATCAAACTCTCGAACTACTGGCATTGAATCAATCGTCGGAGACTCAGCGGTGGTGTCCCGCACATACGCAAGATAAGCCAAACAACCCTTCTCGGCCATATGTCGAGCCTTCAGGAAAGAAATAACCCCACTAGCGGCACTAACTGAGGAACCTCTCCACTCCAATCTCGGCAACTCGGGCAAGGATAGAGTAATAGTCTTGGCATGGCAATCTAGAATGGCATGATAGGGAGACAGCCAATCCATGCCCAGGATGACCTCAAAATCAACCATATCAAGCAATAGGAGGTCCGCTCTGGTCTCGAACCCACAGAATGTAACCACACAAGACCGATAAATTCGGTCCACAACTAGGGAATCTCCCACGGGAGTGGACAAATAAACAGGAGTACCCAAGGACTCACGAGGAATATCTAGGGAATGAGAAAATAAGGCTGATACATATAAATAAGTGGACCCTGGATCGAATAATACCGATGCATCTCTACCGTATACTGAAATAATACTTGTGATCACGACATCTGAGGCCACTGCATCTGATCTGGCCGGAATAGCATAGAATCTGGCTGGAGCGTCGGATGACTGACCTACACCGGAATAAACATGAGCTGACCGGGCTCCCCATGCCTGGCCTCCACCTCTGGGACGACCCCTACCAGCTTGTCCTCCACCTCTGGGTGGTCGAACCGCTGGTGCTGATCTCATAGGATGGTGACCCTGCTGCAGTGCCTTGCCCCGAAGCCTGGGACAATGCCTCTTCATGTGACCTGGATCCCCACACTCATAACAAGCTCCCGGCACCATGGCATGTTACCCTGAAGAAGAACCCTGGATAGTTGGAGGGCGATGTGAACTCTCAGGCATAGCACTGAAGTAAGGGCTGGAAGACCTCTGATGACCAGAATACCCGCCGGAGGAACCCTGAATAGCTGGCGGGTGGTAAGAACTCTCCGGCATGGCGCTGAAATAAGGCCTTGTTGGAACACCTCGTGGAGGTGGTGGAGGTGCTGAATATGGGGGCCTACTGGGCTGGCCCCTACCAAACTAACCTCTGCCCCTAGCTGAAGCACCTCTGAAATCCCCAGAAAATCTAGCTCTCTTATCCTGCTTCCCCTGCTCTCTGTTCATCGATTGATAACCCTCGATCTTGCGAGCAATCTCTACCACAAGCTGATAAGGAGTCCCCATCTCCACCTCTCGGTCCATGTTGGACCTAATACCTGGATGCAACCAAGCTACAAATCTCCGCACTCTCTCTGCGTCAGTAGGAAGTATCATGAGTGCGTGACGAGACAGCTCAAAAAACCTAGCCTCGTAGTCGGTCACTGACATCTGACCCTGCTCCAGCTGCTCAAACTGATACCGCAGCTCTTCCCTCTCAGAGGGTGGAATATACCGGTCCAAGAATAACCGAGTGAACTGCTCCCAAGGGATGGGAGGGGAATATGCCGGTCTGCCAAGAATATAGCACTTCCACCATCTACGAGCCATGCCCTCCAGCTGAAAAGTAGTGAAGTCAACTCCATGAGACTCCAGCATCCTCATGTTGTGCAGTCGGTACCTGCACCTATCAATAAAGTCATGTGCGTCCTCATGACGCTCGCCTCCATAGACCGGAGGGTACAGTCTGGTCCACCTATATAATAATTTTTGTGGATCACCGTCCGCAGCTGGTCTGGCCTCAGCTGGCTGGACTCCGCCCACGGGTACAGTCTGCTGTTGCATGTCTGACGGCCTGTGTAGTAGGGTTCTGTGCTTCCCCTCCCCCTTGCGATATGGCTGGATCTGCTGGAAATAAACCAGCATGAGTCATGGTGTCCATGAACCACATCATACGACCCATGACCTCCTGAAATCCTGGTTTTGTCATAAATTCCAAAGGGGCAGGATCTGCTGCGGGCACCTCGCCCTGCTCCTCAGTGATGGGATCCTCTACTGGATCCGCTAGGGGTGTAACTGGTACAGCTCTGGGATGCCCTCATCCCCTACCTCGGGCCGGTGCCCTCCCCCGGCCTCTACCACGGCCTCGGATGACGGGGGTAGCGGCCCCTCCCGGGTACGGAACGTTGGTTGCGCGTGTCCTCACCATCTGTGAGAGAATAGAAGAGTGAGATTTAGTATACCATCAACTGCACGATAGAAGATGAATAAAGAGAGATTTCCTAACACCCTATAGCCTCCCGAAGATAATACAGACGTCTTTGTACCGATTCGCAAGACTCTATTAGGTTTGCTCGTACCTTGTGAGACCTACGTGAACCTAGAGCTCTGATACCATGTTGTCACGACCCAAATCCTAACCCAGGTCGCAATGACGCCCAACACCGTAGTTAGGCAAGCCAACCTCAATCTACTAGTGAGTTTCATGTAGTTTACCAAAAATATTTTCAACACTTGCTTAACTTAGTTTTGAGACATTAAGTAGAAACGGATAACTTAGGCAAATATGCAAAATAAATAATCATGAAGTCATAATTAACTATTACATCCCAAAAACAATGCCTACTAGCGTGTGTGCCAGGAACTAGTGTCACAAGTCTACAGGCATCTAGTAGAATAATATCAAAAGAATAGAAGTCTGTCCTATTGTCTGATTAAGAATAGACAGAAATGGCAAAAGAATAGCTCCAAAGTGCTGTTGGGAGTCGCCAAGAGAAGCAGCTCACCGTGAAGCCTCGACCAGGTATAAATCATGAACGAGCTCCGGACTGGTACCCAGATGCACCTGCCTCAGAACCTGTACAATTAAGTACAGAGCATAGAATGAGTACATAAACAATATGTACCCATTAAGTATCCTGCCAAATCTTGAAGAAGTAGTGACGAGAGGTCGACTTGACACCTACTAGGGTCCAAACAGTATATTTAGGTGATATTTTAAAAGAGGACAACAGGTAAGCATGGATAGTAAGGAAATAAATATCGAATCGTAATCAAAATCCAAATACGTGGTGAAGCACCAATATACAAGTTTTCAGTTCGTTCTTCCAGGATATTTCACAGCTCAACAGTCATAAAAACATCAGGCAAATAGCACGCGCATAGTGGAATAAGGACATCCGGCCTGGGCCAACATAATAATAATAATTGTACATTGCCGAAGGGTCGAACGGCGCAATTCATAGATGCATCTATTAAACTGCCGTGGCATATGGCCCGCTCCCATGAGAGTAGGTGAAAGAATCACTCTGCTCGCAGGATATAAATTGCGAAGCGGTCGCATGCAAACACAACATCTTTCTTTAAATCCTTTCCAAATAAAAATTCTTTTAAAACACCAAATTCTCAATTTTCTTGAAACAAGGTTGCATACGATGAAGTTGCAAAGCATATAACTCAAGTTAATGAAATTCACATGGCATGGTGTGGGCTTAACTACCCGAACATAACAATAATAGTCACTACGCACGGGCTCTCGTCACCTCGCACGTACGTAGTCCCCCACAAACAATAACACATACTCATTTATTTCACCTATGGGGAAAATTCTCTCTTACAAGGTTAGAAAGGAGACTTACCTCGTGTCAAGTCTACTTCCCGGGTCAAGAATGCGCCCAAAACTCCAAACTCGTCACCCAAGGACTCGAAACTAGTCAGATATTGCATAAATAAATCAGTCTATACTCCAAGGTCCTTAATTATCCTACTTAAATGATCATTTCAACCTAAATTGGGAAAATCCTAAAATACACCTCCGGGCCCACATGCTCGGATTCCGGAAATTTTTGAAGGAAACTATCACCCATGGCCTAAGGATCAATATTATATAGTTTTTGTATGATTCCTTAACAAACTTCTTGGAAATTTCCATTTTTGTCAAAAACCTAGGTTTTACTCTAACCCATTATTTCCACTAATTTGATGTGTTAATCTACCTAAGAATTCAAGTATTAAGCTAAATTTATAGTAGGAATTACTTACCTTACAGTAGCTAGGTCGAATACCTTCCTTGCATGCTCTCAAAATCGCCCAAAGATGAAGTAAAGTGTTCAAAAATGGCTAAGTCCCGTATTTAAAACGAAGCTCACTACCTGCAGGCTTTTCGCACCTGCGGCTCTAGGACCGCACATGTGGTCTCGCATCTGCGAGAAAAATCTTGCATCTGCGGAGAAGAGGAAGGGGTCCTAGCTTTGCACCTGCGGAGCAGAGTCCACAACTGCAGCTCCACTTCTGCGAAAAGGAGTCCGCATCTGCGGAAATGGGCAGCTCCCTCAGGAGACGCACCTGCGAGGCTAGGACCGCAGAAGCGGTCTCGCACCTGCGACTTGCCCTCCGCAGGTGCGGTCGCACCAGATCTGGTGCACCAGCAGTCATTTAAGGATGGTTTTTGCCTCACTCAATGCCCTAATGGCATCTGGGCCTATCCGAGACCCCGTCCAAATATACCAACAAGTACTAAATCATAACATGGACTCTCTCGAGCCTTCAGAATGTCCGAAACAACATTAAATCTAAAAATCATCCCCAAAACCTATTGGATCAAACTTAAGAACTTTAAGCTCTTGAATTCGCTTTCAATACGCCGAACCAACCTATACTACTCGGAATGACACCAAATTTTGCGAGCAAGTCATAAATGATATAACGAAACTATTCCCGGTCTCGAAATTCCGTTTGGATCTCGATAACACAAAAACACATTCCAAACCTCAAGTTTGAACTTAAGGAAACCTTAATTCACTATTAGGCGTCAAAACGCCCCCGGGTCATCCAAAACCCGTTTCGAACACACGCCCAAGTCCAAAATTATCATACGAATGTACCAGAACCTTCGAATCTCGGTCTCGAGGTCGTTTACTAAAAATGTTGACCGAAGTCAAACTTGTCCTTAAAGGCCAACCTTAAAGAATGAAGTGTTCCTATACCACTCCAAACTCCTCAAACCCTCGAACCACCCGTCCCCGCAATTCATAATTCTGTAAAAGCAACTACGGGAAGTCTCATTTAGGGGCACGAGGTTCTAGAATGCAAAATGACTAGTCGAGTCGTTACAGTGGTGCTTCAGACATTTCGGGAACAAAAGTTATATACTAAGTTCTCCAAGTGTGAGTTTTGGCTAGATTTTGTACAATCTTGGGACATGTTGTATCAGGCGATGGTATTAAGGTGGATCCCAAGAGATTGAGGCAGTCCAGAGTTGGCCTTGTCCTACTACGACGACTGAGATAAGGAGCTTCTTGGGGTTAGCAGTTATTATCGCAGGGCTTCTCATCTACTGCAGCACCTTTGACTAGATTGACCCTGGAGGGTGCTCCATTCCGTTGGTCCGATGATTGTGAGGCGAGCTTCCAGAAGCTCAAGACAGCATTGACTACAACACCGATTCTAGTGTTGCCTTCTAGTTCGGGGATGTATACTGTGTATGTGACGCTCCACGTGTTGGTTTGGGTTGTGTATTGATGCAGGAGGGGCGAGTTATTGCATATGCTTCACCTTAGCTGAAGCCCCTTGAGAAGAATTATCCTGTACACGATTTGGAGTTGGTCGTTATTGTTCATGCTCTTAAGATATGGAGGCATTATCTTTATGGGGTTTCCTGTGAGGTTTACACTAATCATGTATATGTATTTTGGATCGGCTCGTATGTCCTCGGCATTATTCGTGCATAATAATATTTGGAGCCCAATTATACTTGATACCGTTTTTATTGGCTTAAAAGGTTAAACGGTTCAATGATGAAAATTGATTTGGGACTTACTATCGGAGAAAGAGTTGTTTATTTATTTATTGTTATTGAGTTATATTATCATTTACTTACCCCCTGCTTATTTATAGTTTTCGGTATTTTATTATTAGTCTATAGTAAGTGTCGAAGTCGATCCCTCGTTACTAGTTCTTCGAGGTTAGACTAGATACTTACTGGTTACATGTTGTTTATGTACTCACGATACACTTCTGCACTAAACGTGCAGGATTTGAGGTAGGTGCATCTGGATATCAGTCTAGCGTGCATCCTTGATTACTACGAGACTTAGCGATGAGCTTCCTTCCGAGCTTGTTCTGCAGTAGCCAAAGTCTTTCTTTTGCTTTATTTCTTGTCTATTTCATTTCAGACAGTAGTGTAGTATTCTTTTGTATATTCTACTAGTAGCTCATACACTTGTGACGACAGATTTTGGAGATTTATGTTACTAGACACTTGTTGGTTTTTGAGTAATTACTTCATCCCATTACTTTTAAAATTGTTTACTTTCTCATTTTACTAACTTTTTCACTTCTTTATTTCGGGATAATTAAAAATCAACTATTTCAAATTTCTAAAAGAAAAGATTACAGAGTTAGTTCACTGTTGGCTTGCCTAGTAGTAGAGTTGGCGCCAACACAGCCTATAGAAGAAATTGGGTCGTGACACAGCCGCAAATGTACCGCATTTTTCTTAACACTTCTCCTCTTTGTTGAACTGGATAGAACATCTCTTTTTTGAGTTATTTTTCTTCGTTCCGCTTACATTCTCTAGCACACCTATAAGTCAAACATTTTTATTCGATTCGGAAACAAAAAATCAGTACTTTTGTACTAAATATTATAGCAACAAGGTACTAATAGGTAGTTAAAATCCACACATATCGACTCCCTCAAACTTAAGTCTTTGCTTGTCTCAAGCAACTAGATTTACACCCTCCTTCCCAAATTGTATGATCATTTCAAGGAGTTACCCACAAGTCATTTATACTCAGTTGGTACCAATAATTACCACAACACTCACGCGGCCTAAACAAGGTGTCAAAATTTTCAAAAATGTGCAACTTGCTCATCTCATTTACTTCTGGTGTGACTTTTGAGCCTCAAGCGTTAATTTCATTCGTTAAGGATTTTTGTTCTTTCATGAAAATCATGGTGGACTCCAAACTCTTCCTCTTCTACATTCTATCTACATTGCTCACTTCAAATTTCAACACTCAATTTCTAGTGCATCAAAGGTTTTACTCCTCTCTCATAAAGAATTGTCACAAGTTAAGCTTCAAGCACCATAGGCTTGCCCCTCATGTACATCTCCACTAATGTAAGCATACTCAGTTCGAAATCAAATAGGACTTATTTTTTGTTGTAATTAATACTTTTGGTCTGGGCGGCTATAAGTGGTTACACCCTTCCTTAATAACTTCACTTCTCATTTCTTGGCTCACATTTGTCAAACCCTTGGAGGCTAGAGAGACTTGTCATCACACTTTGTTGACAATTTTATTTTTTTTCTCCCTAGAGATACTTGGCTCACTCTATTTCATTAATCTCCCTTTTGTCCTGTTTGGGCTTATTTTTATTCACGTTACTTTCTTTTATTTCTTTCTCTTTTATGGAGATTATTTCTTTTATCTCATTTTATGCCTCGGTACCTATTTTAGATTTCTCAACTTCCCCCCAAACTTAGTCTTTGAGCCACATACTACATATGAGTGCTTAGGGCGAAGAAACTCCATAAGCATCCTCAATCAACATGGTATCACCAGTAGGGTCAGTCCGAGCCGGCTCAGCTAACTGGAGTGTATCATAATCATTCATGGGCACTACTTGAGATGTGAACATATCACGCACCGCATCAATAATGATGGATGCAAGGCAGAGCTCCTTATCCTGAGCCATAGGGGCATCCGGATAAGTCTGGGATGGGTGAGGTTGGGGGATCAATCAACATGTCAAATAGAAAGTTGCCTACCTCAACTATCCTAGTCACTTCAGCCCGCATCGACTCAAATGACTTCTTATTAGCCTGAGTCTGCCGCATCTTCTTTACTTGCTTGGTCATCCTCTCAATCACTGCACCATGCCAAACTAATGTGTCCATGATCACTTTCTGGTTGTCCAAGATCTTATTGAGCTGCCCATCAATGTCAGAATTGTCTGGATGTGTAGAGGGCTGCCCCCAACTGCACTAGATAGCTCAGATCCTTTGATGTAGTTGTATACATTCAGTTATTGAGACTCATCAACGTCTGTGAAACCGTAAGGCAGATAGCGGGCCAGTAGGCATAGGCACCATCCTCAGAGCTGGTATCGGCAATGGAGCAGGGGCTAATGGTGGCTTAGGAGCAATGTCTCTAGCATTAGTAGAAGGCTCAGTTGAAGAGGAGGGGATATTAGAGGGACTAGGAGCTAGTACTACAGGCTCACCAAACTGGCTACTAGTAGTGGAAGATTGACTACTCTTCTTTGGGTTTCTGGGGTCTTGCAACTTGTATATATCAAGGGGGTTGGTTGGCTTAATTTTTGTATCAAATGGTCTAGACTATATGTTGGCATCTGTCAAGTATTCTATGATGGTACTGGGGTAGGGGTAGGAAGTGTTACCCTGTTGTGCTACCAGAGTGATATTGGCCGACATTAAGAAACCCGTATTTGATTTGGTACCTGGCCATGATAGAAGCCACAAACACTACTCTCGTTAGAGTAGGTTGTTTTCATTCTGGCATGGGTCTTGTTGCGCCCAAACACACACGCAAGTATATGTGGTCGTACAATTAATATAAAATTGTAAGTCCAGATATCGTACCCATAGGAACTTGTGACTAACTATCAACTAAATTAAACCCAAACAATTAATCTATTCAAGTGTATCCTAAAGTATGAATATTTAACTAAAACTAATCTAGAGTAACAAACTAAGAGATTAAAGGAAACAAGATGGCGAAATTAGACACGAATTCTATGGGAGCTGATATTCTAAAGTTATGGATTAGCTAACAATCCTTTTGAGTCTTTCACTTATATTATCTAATTAATTTATTTATTTTATTGGTATACAGGGTTAATATTACTCATAGTATTCTGCCGAAGTACTACTCATTTATTCAAGCTAACCTAACACCTATATTTCTATGGAATTATGATTAACAAGAACGCATAAATAATTCCTGTATAATAACCAAGCAAGACAATTATGTACATCCCTATCCTAACCGCAAATCCGTTCCCAATACTCAGGTTCATCTTGCTCTACTCGCAAGTTAGCGGCTATATCCCAATTAATATTTAGTTTCTTCACCCACCATGCCTTTTGCTCTAATTCCACCGGAAGATAACCAGATTTTTCGAACACTGAACAATATGGAGACATTATTATAGGTATTTAATAAGCCGTTCTATATTCCCTAGAGCATCATCAAGCTTCTTATACCAATCCGACCGATTTGCATTCACCGTCTTGGACAAAATAATCTTTATCTTGCGGTTGGAAACTTACACTTGACCACTTCCTTGTGGATAATAAGGGGTTATCACTTTGTGAGTGACACCATACTCTGCAATTTTGTTGTGGAACTTGTGGCATTTCATCAAGTTTTTCCTCTTCGCCATCCACCTATTCCAATGGTACGTTTCCAAGTTCGTTATTCCCCATTTGAAACCTAAAATCACTTCAACAAGTCAGAATCACGAATGTAAAAGAAGATACTCTAGAAACAAACTCAAGTATATAGCTAATTCTGTAAACTCCCCAGCAACGGTGCAAAAAACTGATCGCGTCCAATTCACACCCCAAATAAGGGAGTATGAAATGATCATTACAATAATAAAATTCAACGCGATCCGGGGTCGAACTACAAGGAGTTTAGATTAGGTGTTAAGGTAAACACTTAAAAGAGAAACTTGAAATAACTAAATTTAACTTCGAAACAAAGGTGTATATCTATTTTGCTAATTAAACTACTAAAGATTGGGACTAAGCTAGCAAACAAGTAATAATTGAAATTTAAGTTTTATCAAATAAGAAAAGCCTAGGGTTTTAATCTTAACCTAGGAATAAACCCAATGGGTAAAGTAAATATATACTAGCTTGGTAGATCAGGTTTGTTATGACTTTCAATACTCAAGTACTCACTCAACATCCCTCGGTTAAGGAGTGATTATGCCCAATTTAGTTCTCTCAAGTTCAAATGGTAGCTATAAGTGCAATTGAATATGATTCCAAGTTAGATTATCCCTATCTCTAATTAAAATCCATTAATTAAACTAATTAATAACTCAACTAGTTCAATGTCTTGTTAGTCAAGTTTTTCTAGACTAAACTCCTCTTTCTCAAGTAAGAACAAAGTCAAATAGGCATAAATCAATATTTGCAGCCATCAATTCTAACATTAAAGCATAACCAAGGGTAAATAATACTAACTCAATCATTAGCAAGCATAATGTTAATAACCCATAAGATTTTCACACTAGGATTGGATCACAACCCTAGACAAAAATATAGCTAATCATGTTAATAGACATAAAAGATGAAAATAAAAATAAATAATATGACATAAAATTAAAATAAAATAAAAGAGTAGATGATTCTCGCCAGTTGTAGCTCAAACTTTTTCCAAATAGCTAATATACCAAACTACAAGCTGCTACAATGAAAAGATGCCCTAAAAAAGTCATAAAGTCATATTTATAGGGCTCTCAAAATCTCGGATAAAAATGCCCTTTGGAGCTTTCTACGGCCGCACATCATCTTCAGCAGTCTGTACTTTGCTGGATTAATGTTGTATGTGCTTTCAGTCGGAGGAGTTCTGCGGTCAGACTTCAGCTTCTGCGGCCGCACTTTAATTTTTTTGCGGAACGCATTTGAGGAAGCTTCAAACTTGTTCGATTGCTCATTCTCTGATCTTTCAAGCTTGTCAGTGTGGACCTATTTTGCAGACCAAGTGCGACCGCACATTTTAATCTGTAGACCGCACTTCTACCAAAAGTTCGTAAAGCTTCAGTTCTTCTTCTGCGGATCGCACTTGCTTTTGCGGCCGCTGATGTAATTCTGCGAACCACAATATTCTTAGCACTTTTCATTGAGCTTACATTCTCCAGTACACCTGAAATTCAACCATTTTCATTAGATTCCGAGACAAACTTTCGGACTAAAATCTATAGCAAGAAGGTACTAATAAGTGGTTAAAATTCACATTTATCAATCCTACACCTAATTATTTGATTTATGTTGCCAATTGAATACTATCTATGAATCTAAGGTTGAACTGAAAATGAAAATTCTAGATTGCAAATAGGATTGAAGAGCAAATTCTCGAATATGGACATCAAAAAACAGATTCGCGGTTAGGATCGACATTCCTAATCTTCTTGCTTAGTTATTATGCAGGAATTATGAATGCATCCTTGTTAATTCTAGCTCCATAGATACACAAGTATTAGGTTAGCTCAAATAGACGCGTAAGAATTCGACAGATTCATGTTAGCAATATTAACCATGTCAACCAATAAACTAGATAAATTGGTTAGTCAATTTAAGTGAGAACACAACAAGATTGTTATATAGCACATAATCTTGTATCGTTTTCATCACATTGATAACATAAAAACCTGTTCTTTCTTTGTTTAGAGTTTATTATTTATTTTCTTTTCGTTTTGATTAGTTTAGATTCAAATACTTTTGTGTTTAATTCTTGTTTAGATAATTAAGATTGTTTAATCTTGTTAATAGTTAATAACAAGTTCTCGCGGATGATACTCTATCTATCACTTTATTACATAAACAATCATTCTTAGGCACAGTATTCAAAGATTAGCCTGTATTTATTTTATCCTGAAATTTTGATCTAAAATCTGAACATAAGGATAATTTGGGACATTTTTGTTCCGAAAAATTGAATGAAAATACTGAAATTTAGGACGCAGTGCCTAATTCCTAAATAGCAGCCCTTTAGAGTGGCTACCTAGTATCATTTCTACGTATAATTACGTGTGCGTTTGGCCCCAATAACACAAAATTCATTTATAAAGAGAGGTCGTTAAGGATAACGTGAAGCAAACTAAGGGGTCATTACAGTTTCCATATAATCGTAGCATAAATTAAGCTCCACATCACTAATAATGTAATATTTGTTTTGAGCCTATAAAATTATGTATTACTAATACCAAATTTAGTTGTTTTGATAAAGCTCGGGGCATGTGCACAAATAGTCATTTTTAGGGATTCTATTTAGAGATTATCCAGTACTTATTTTGTCCTGAATTTTAAACTAAAAATCTTAATTTCAAGACAATTCATAAAAAATATTTCTTAAAAATTAAACCGAAAAAATTAAAATTTAAGATGCACTGGTTAATTCCTAAATAGCAACTTTTTAAAGTTGCTACTTTGTTTCAAAAAAGAAAGTGGCTACTTGGTGTCATTTCTACCTAAAAGCTTCGGTTACTAATACCTCTTGTTCGTGCATAAGCTTTCCTAGGCCCTTCTCACACACTTATATAGGAATAGGAGGGACAAGACCCCAAGTCTGAGGTCCAAACGTGAGTGGAATAGTGAGGCTTCGTGATTGATTTTTGTGGGACTTTTGCATCTATACCCGCTTTTTGAGTCACGTTTTAACTTATATCCCTTTTGCAAAAAAATGCAAGTGTACCCACTTTTTGCATAAACTTCAGGCATACGGGCCTGAAGTAGCAAAGGCAGTCAGACAAACTTTAGCATTTTAGGCTTTTTCAAAAACTTCAGCAGAAGTGCTGAAGTTATTTAGTTCATTTGTAAAAATTTCAGCACTAAATAAGCTAAAGTTTTGTCCTGAATTAATTAATTTTGTTATAAAGCTTTTTCAAAAACTTCAGCAGAAGATGCTGAAGTTATTTAGTTCATTTCTAAAAATTTCAGCACTAAATAAGCTGAAGTTTTGTCCTGGATTAATTAGTTTTATCATAAAAAAAATTCAAAAACTTCAGTAGAAGATGCTGAAGTTATTTAGTTCATTTCTAAAAACTTCAGCACTAAATAAGCTGAAGTTTTGTCCTGGATTAATTAGTTTTGTCATAAAGCTTTTTCAAAAACTTCAGCAGAAGATGCTGAAGTTATTTAGTTCATTTGTAAAAACTTCAGCACTAAATAAGCTAAAGTTTTGTCCTGAATTAATTAGTTTTGTCATAAAGCTTTTTCAAAAACTTCAGCAGAAGATGCTGAAGTTATTTAGTTCATTTCTAAAAACTTCAGCACTAAATAAGCTGAAGTTTTGTCATAAAGCTTTTTCAAAAACTTCGACAGAAATGCTGAAGTTGTTTAGTGAATTTGTAAAAATTTCAGCACTAAATAAGCTGAAGTTTTGCACAGGTATCAGGTAGGGTATAAGTTAAATAATTTTAAAAATATAGGTATAGGTTAAATGGGGGCGACCAAATAGGACGCAATTTCTACGATTTTGGCGCACAATGTCTTGATCCAAGCTAAAAAAAATAAAAAATAAACCACGTGAGGGATACTATATTCACATAAAAATTCAACCGTGAGGGGAATTAACATTTTCTATTAATAACAATAACAAAAGAGTGAAGAAAGAGCAATGGAAAGGGGAAAATAAAGAAAAAGGAAAAGAAAGAACGGTAGCGATCCTCATAGTTTATGACCAAAGGACCTTTAGCAGTCGTTTGGCTGGTGAACAAGTATACTGAAATTATTATGTTAAGAATATAATACGGGGATAGAAAATAACATGATTATTTTGTAGAATATATTTTTGTTGGTAGATATTTGATTTATTTTATTACAATTAAAATATACGAGATATAATATAACTTGTGTTTGGTTTTACACTAGCTAAAAAGCACTATCCAACAATCTACAAAGGAATACTTACAGTCAACAAGTTGGAGCTTCAGCTTTTTGCATTGCTAAAAGAAGGTAAAAATAGCACCAGCTAGCCAGTTTTTGGACGGGTCATTCAAAAGTAGTCAGCGTTTGCCAAGTCATTGAAAAATAGCCGCTATTTTACTGTTATAGAAACCGGTCCAGCATAATATATTGGGGTTCGGTACACCTGTGTATGAACTTCCAGCATATTATGCTGGAACTCTAATATGCGGAAAGTTCCAGCATAATATACTGGAGATTCGAGCACCTGTGTATGAACTTTCAGTATATTATACCGGACCGGTATACTTTGCTGGAACCCCAGGATATTATGCTGGAGTTCTAGCATGCTTATGCTGGAACTCCATTATATTATGTTGGAGTTTCAGTATACTTATGTTGGAACTCCAGTATAATATACTAGAGTATTTTTCGGATTTTGAACAGTATTTTCGTTCAGATTTAATGAAAAGTTGCTAAATTTCGATTACTTTTGAAATTATGACTATTTTTGAATGACCACTTGTATATCTGACTATTTTTGAATTTCTCCCTAAAAGAAGTCATCCTTCCCAAAGATAATTGGGTTTGAAATAAAGCAAAATTTTAAGACTCACTTATTTGTTCACTTAGCCTCCATACCAAGAGGATCCTCAATAAGAGATCCAAAAGGGTTCAAAGCTTTTCCTTCTCGCAATATCCAATCATTTGTTAATAGAGTCCCCTTTGTTAATTCTCCTAGCAGGAAAAAATCATGGTGAAAACCTAAACAAACAACATAGTGCATCTCTCCCATAACAACCCCATTGCTACAAGATGATCAATGGTTACAGAAAGAAACAACAATATAGTACATTCACAATTGTTTCCAAACAACGTAGTACATTCACATTTGTTCTCAATTTCCCAGTAAGTATCATGGTTATAGGAGGAAAAAAAAAAGAATGCAAGGACAAGAAAAGGTACACAAGTATTACCATTATAGAGTCGTGCAAAATTTCACATATGACCACGTGTATGTTTTTGCTACCATTCAAAGTGCTACGGCCACCCCTATCTATGTTTTGTAGCTACTCTGATTTTTCCCTGTAAAAGTTGGTTTCCCTTCATGAAACTTAGAAATCAATTGATAAACTACTCAAGAAAGCTAAGGTAAGAGGTGATGTGGACTTTCCAAACAAAGAACACCACCGAGGAAGCTTCTTAAGTACTGTTTCAGTTGGGGAAGTAATTCTATCAACATCTGTCCTCAGTTTTAGCAAGGGTTGCTCTGTGTTGCTATCCTTCTTCGGAGACTTATGAGTATGATTGTTGGCCCAGAACAGCGTCAGACTGAATTTCCTTGGTGCCTTCTTCCCTCCTGAAAACTGAATTATGTGCCATCCGTCTGCATTGCTCTTGTCGCCAATTGGGACCACCTCCTCGGGACCGCCTGCACCGACATCAATCCCACAAAATTGGGGAAGAAAAGATCAGAAGAACAGTGGAAAGAACAAGAACAAAATCCATTCTTAGCACAGGCTTTTAATAATACAACTATGATCTATCATTATGTGCACCTATCTCAACTATATAAAGAGCACATCCATTATTTACTACCTAGTAATTACTAGGAAGCTGTATAGATTAGGTCAAAATTCTCTCCACTAATTGTCCTAGTTCCTTATTGTTCTCTCTCCATTTTACTTATGGACAAGTCAAAAATAGCATTGCAGACAAACACTCTGCTTCCTAGTATCCAAATGGCAGTTAAGAGTCTTGGAGCTTTACTACCAAATGATAAAGAAACAACATAAGATTTACACAGGTTAATATATGTAGGAAGACAATCAATCTATTAGGTTTCTTCTCTTTTGGTTTTCACTATATATGGAGTGTCCTATGCATAATACATGAAGCCTAGAGAACAACCTGATGCTGTTAAGCCCCTTTGAACCACAGAAAATATGGGAGAATGTCAAAGCATGCTCAGGAGATAAGGCACCTGGCCCTGATGGCTTTTCTATGGCCTTCTTCATTCAGTATTGGGAGATTATAGGAGCTGATGTTATTGCTGCTGTTCAGAACTTCTTTGAACAAGGTCTTTTTGAGAAGAGCTTCAATGCTACTTTTGTGGCATTCTTTCCTAAAAGAGTGGGTGCTAAAAGGATTTCAGACCCATCAGCCTGATAGGCAGTGTCTATAAAATCATCTCAAAACTCTTAGCAGATAGGCTTAAAAAGGTGGTTCACAAACTGGTGGATGGCCAACAGATGGCTTCCATTAAAGGAAGACATTTCATGAAAGCCAGATAATGGATGCAGTATTAATAGCTAATGAGTGTGTTGACACTAGACTGAAAAGCAAAATTCCAGGGATATTATGTAAATTGGATATTGAGAAAGCTTATGATCACTTGAATTGGAACTTCTTGCTGGGAATCCTAGCTCAAATGGGTTTCGACAACAGATGGATCAGTTGGATCAAGTACTGTATCAGCACAGTGAAATTCTCAGTAATCATAAATCGCTCTCCAACTGGTTTCTTTTCTTCCCAGAGAGAGGCTTGAGACAGGGAGATCCTTTATCCCCCTTCCTCTTCATCTTAGCAATGGAAGATCTAAAGAATATGTTGAAGACTGCAGAAATGCATGAATAGATCAGAGGCTTCCGAGTGAATCCAAGGGCAGTTAATAGTATGGAGATCTCTCATCTGTAATATGCAGATGACACCCTGATTTTTTGTGATGCTGACAAGGATCAACTAACTATGCTTAGGGTGATCTTTATACTGTTTGAAGCCACTTCTGGTCTGAACATTAACTGGAATAAAAGTAATTCCGAAGGTGGCAGACATTCATAATCTAGCTGGAGTTTTGGGTGGAAGGATAGGAGAGCTACCCACTATATACCTGGGGATGCCACCGGGGGAAAAGAACAAATCAAAAGGGATATGGAATTAGAGAAATGTGAGAAGAAATTGACCAACTGGAAGAGTAAATATCTATCACTGGGAGGGAGACTAACTTTGATCAATAGTGTGTTGGATGCCTTACCCACCTACGTGATGTCCTTATTCCAGAGCTTGCAAATGTGCTAAAAAGACTTGATGTGCTTAGAAGAAACTTTCAGTGGGAAGGTAACAGTGAAAGAAAGAAGTTTCATATGGAAGAGTTTGACAGTCAGCAAAAAGGAAGGGGGTCCCAGCAATTAGAAACTTGAAGGTGTAGAACCAAAGCTTGATGATGGAGTGGTTTGTGGAGGTTTGCTTCAGATGAGAACTCACTACGGAAAGAGGTCATCAAACCAAAATATAGGATGGGAGGTAATTGGACATCAAAGCCTGTAAGCACTCCCTATTGGGTCAGTGTGTGTCTGTGGAGATCTTTTTAAGAAATTACTGGACAGCTTTCAGAAGAAAGTCTAGTTACAAAGCACGTAATGGTATGAAGATTTCTTTTTGGGAGGATAACTGGTTAACTCAGGAACCTTCAAAGCAACTATTCCCAGATATATATAACTTATATCAACAGCAAGAGACAACAGCGGCTGGTGTATGGTCAGAACAAGGGTGGAACCTCAACTTCAGAAGGTTATTAATGACTGGGAGATGATCAGATTTCAGAATTCTACAATGTTTTGGCACAATTCAGAGGCACTGTTGCAGCTGAGGATAACATGGTGTGGAAGGGAGATAGTAAAGGTATCTTCTCAGTTAAGTCAGCTTATAAGGAATACAACCTATCAAACAATCAGGTTGGGTGCTGGCCTGGAAGATGATTTGGAAAGTTAAAATACCCCATAAGGCGGCATGTTTCACTTGGCTTTTGGCTAAAGAAGCAGTCTTGACTCATGTAATCTGGTAAAGAGAGGCTATCAACTGTGCTCTAGACGTTACTTATGTGGAGAAGAGGCAGAGACAATAACCCATCTCTTTTTACACTGCAATTGGACTGACCATCTTTGGAAAATTTTCATCAACCTAAGGGGAATCAGATGGGTGATGCCTGGAAGAATAGTTGATGTTATAAAAAGTTGGAGCAGGGATGGCAACCTATCCGGTCAGAAGAAGGGATGGAAGATTGTGCCAGCATGCATTTGGTGGACAGTTTGGCTAGAGAGAAATCAAAGATGTTTTGAAGACTTACACAGTTCCATTCAGAAAATGAAGATGAACTGTCTAGTCCTGTTCTATTTTTGGTGTAAAGAAGTAAGCGTAGAAGAAGCAGACTCTATTTTTGATGTCCTAGATTTTTTGTAAGATGACACACATCTAGGATTTTATTTCTTCTCTTTTGTAATTCTGGAGACTTCACAACTTTTGTATTTCTCCCTTTATATATAAAATAAAATTATTACCATTATAAATAAATAAATATATAAAAGGATAATGCATCTGTTCTTGGCTATGATTATTATGCAGGTGTAACAATACGCTGTGTACTCTTACAATGATCAGTTTCATTCAACAATTTGAGGGCTAAGATTTTTGTGGTTAGGAGGCTCTTCTCAGTTCTTCACCTGGTTGTGCTCCAAGGTGTTTGGTAATCTATATGGTTAGCTTAGCTAACAGAGTATTTTAGCATAAAGGTTATCACCTTGCTCTATATCTCTAAATAAGTTCAAAACTGAAAACGTTGTTCATAATGATTACCTAGGCTTCCCAATTTCTCTTGTGACATATATGCCGAGATTTGACCTACTGAGCATATTTTGACTTATTCAATACAAGGGGAAACAGTGATGGCCTATCTTGACCATAATCTTCCTTTTGGGGGCTAAATTGAATAATGGTCAAATACATAGCAGCCCCTCAAACTTGCTTGATTTTTCCATTTAGACACCTAAACGAAGCTATCTTCCTATTGAACACGTAAACTCAAGTATTAATGTGCCTATTAGACACACTGCTGACATGGCAGTGTGTGTGCATCTCACACCAAAACAGAGCGTGAAGGACCAACAATTTTAATTTTAATTTTAATTTTTTTTCTCTTTTCCTTCATCTCTCCCATTGACAGCAATTTACACCACCAAAATCTCTGCCAGCCTGCCTTCATTACCAGATGCAAAAAGGAAATAGCACATCAGAAAGTAAATCTTCTGATTTAATAGTATGAATAACCAAATTTCTACATCATCTTTTCTCTCTAACTCTCTCAATGTTAACTCTGAACGCATTTGCTATACAACCTACGAAATCTCCAGCAACTTTACTTCCATTACAAAAAAGAGCATTACTTGGGCATTTTTTTGCTTATACCTATGATTAATTTTTCCTTTTGGAGTTCTAGGAAAAAATCTTTTACTTTCATTGCAAAAATCTCAGGCAATGTTGCTTACTGCTGCGATTTAACTGAAAAAATAGTGTTTCAAAGTGTCGATTTTGGTTTGAATGAATTCCTCATCGTCAATGGCAGCAGCTACTAATTAATAGAGAGGTTTCTTCTTCCTCGACCTCCCGTGGCGGATAACAATGGTGTTGAAAACTGGAATACATCAGATAGTCGAGGATGAGAAAGAGAACACCAGCAAGAATTTTCGGTGGTCGGAGGTGGTCTCAGGCGAGATGGATGGCGGCAACGGCAAGAAACAAATTAAGGGGGAGAGAGCGAGACATTCTGGAAAAATATTGAAGAAGAAGCTCGTTTTTAAATTAAAAATACATGTGTCATATGTTGATTGGCCTTTTTTTGTCATGTCAGACGTTTGAGACTCACGCATTTTGTTGCTTTAAGAGGTTTCCATTAAGTGCCCAATAGGCACATTTCAACGAATATTAAGTGTTTAATAGGAACTACTCTTAGTTTAAGTGCTTAAATGAAAAACCTGGGCAAGAGCAGAAAGAGAGAACTATTACCACTATAAAAGAGAGAGAGAGATAAGTATTTTCCACTATCCGGTACTAGTACTGAAACTTGGTTGTAGCGACTTGCATCAATTGTAGACATGATCTAACCAAGTTTATAAAGTTGTTGCATAGACATGATTGAAACCAAGGTCACAAAATGTCTCTCTATCTCTCTCTCCCCCCTCCTCTCATCTGCACACTCTTTAGAACAGCATTTTACGGTCTTTTTCTCAACAAATTTTGCTAACTTGTCCCCTCATCTAGACCTGCACCAGAATGCAGTCTAGAGAGCATGAGCGGCATTGAGCTATAACTACAAAAAAAATTCTTATTCTCATCTTACTAAACTGTTTCTAGTGAGCATTGGTTTAAGAGAGTGAACTTTTGCGTATCTGACGGGGTAAGGACCAAGGACATGAAGTACATGGGCTAGATATATTAAGTATAATACCTCTTCTGTTCTTCCAGACATTATATTACATTTAGTTAGTATGAGGAACAATTTTAACTACAGGAGAAACTAAGAACAAATGATGGAATATTCCTTAGTATGATGCACAACTTGAGCCAAACGAACTCATCTAAATTGTTTTCTACTACGTCAAGAAGACTACATGAGAAATATTTAACTCTAAATTCTGAGTGGAGATACCAAAAATTGGAAATAATTTGGAAAAAGCACAAAGTAGGACACCACAAAGTCAGACCAGCCTAAAATTATAGAATTAACAGAACCCCTGGATCCTTTGTTTAGCATGATATGATACTGGCCAGGCCTCAACTACAATGAGAGTATAGCAGACAACAACAACAACTACTACTACTATGCCTCAGCCCAAAACAAATTAGGTCGATTATATTAATCCTCACTTCTTCATTGAGCTTAATTCATATCATCATCATACCAAATAAGATAAAAGTAAAATATAAGCTAAATTTATATATATAATAAATAATAGTAATAATAATAATAATAATAATAATAGAAGTTCTATAACAAGTCTAAAACACATCCCAACTAGCAGATATCACCTATACGGATCTTTTTCTTCCATTGTATCCTATCTTTAGCGAAGCCTGCATCGGTTCCAAGGATTTGTAGGTCGTTCAATACAACTTCCTTCTATGTGATTTTAGGTCTACCTCGTCCTTTTTTAACACCTTCATTCACCATAGTTTCACACATATGGACCGGTGCATCTGTAGATCCATGCAGGACATGACTAAACCATCTTAAGCGACCTTCTCTTATTTTATCCTCAATACGTACTACTTGCACCTACCGGTGAATATGGTTATTTCTAATATTATCTAATCTTGTATGACCACACATTCATCAAGGCATCCGCATCTCTGCAACACTCATCTTGTGGATAGGTTGGACTTTAGCAGCCCAACATTCATTGCCATATAACATTGCTGGTCTTATAACTGCTCTATACGACTTAGCTTTCATTTTGGTAGGGATCCTTCTATCACATAACACCCTGGAAGCGCTTCTTCATTTCAACCATCCTGTTTTAAACCTATGAGTATCTTCTTTATTTATCACTGCATTCTCTTGAAACAATGAGTCAAAATATCTTAATTGTCTGCATTTTGCAACGCAATCCCATCTAGTCTCACCTCAAATTTGCTCTTCTCGTAATGACTAAACTTGATGTGCATGTATTCAGTCTTATTTCTACTTATCCTAAAGCCCTTGCTATCTAAGGTGTTTCGCCAGAGCTCAAGCTTTGTTGACCATCTTATTAATTTTATACAACTTCTGTAATAATCTAGTCATCTATCTATAAGAATATAAAGAAGAAAAATAATTATAAAAGTCTAGGTGGCCTTGTTAGGTCAAGGTGCAAAAGCCTGATGGAGGCCCATGCTATATCAGGCATCTGTAAAACTCACTTGGTCCAGATAAAAAGAAAAAAAAAAAGGCGGCTCAGAGGTGCATCATCTTTCCAAATAGACCAAGCTATAAGAACAGTCTTAAACAATGAACAGCAAACCATGCAGAAACAAGAACAGAAGTCAAGGAAATAAGCCTCTTCTGTATTAGCATTCTTGAATAGGAAGGTGTAGCTCTATGGAAAAAGTACTTTTCACAGTGTAACTGAATCTTTTTGCGCTTCAAGTTCTATGGACAAATATTTGAGACAGCTCATGTGGGGTGGATTTTAATAGAGGGCAATATTACCTCTGAAAATCCCAAAAATATGACAGCTAGTGAAACGTAACTAATTTATTTGTCCAAGGAGATAAGGTTAAGGTAATGACAACCTTCACAAGTTATTTGTACGTACCTTTCAACTGGAAATCCTCGATCTCATCAGTGTTGATGCCCAGAGTCCAGCGTGTGGATACTTTAGTGTCAATGGATACATGAGTAACTCTATTCTCACCCTTGGTATCATTCTCAACATGAATCAGAGGAATATCTAGCTCATGCCAGCCAAGATTAGCATTCTTGTCGCTCCAACAACCATATTTGACTGAAAATGTTACAAAATCAAGAGGCTCATCAGTACCACAAACAAATCCTTCTCCAATCTGTTCAACCTCCTTTATTAGATTTCCTGGAGTGGTTGAAAACAAGGAGATGCGAGAAACTGGTTCTTGCTTTTTGCCATTAGCTCCTCTCATATCTACAACATGCACAACCTGGAAAAAGTGGTTCAAATATTCATCAGATTTTCTATGCTACCTCTGTGCAAATTCCATTATCATATACTAAGTAGTATTTGAGGAGAGTTGGACCATAAAGTAGAGATAATATTAACTTTCTGCAAGCTACATTTGCTAAGGATATAAGTAGGTCCTATGCAAAACTTTTGAAGTAACATATGCCTCACATTTTCACATGGCGGAGTTTGACTATGCACATAGTTTATTATATTAACATGATATGTACTATATTTAGTAACTGTAGAAGAAAATGTTAAACCAGTAGGAAGTTAGTGTCATAAGGAAGATATGACGGGATCAATAGATATGATGACCAAACAATTCAATTAATTATCATTAGACATTGTTGTTTCATTAATGAAGTATCAAAAACAATTGGAGTGTCTCACGGCCGTTCCCACTTTTTCTTGATGAAGATAAATATTTTATTGATATAATGTGAACCATCTTATAAGGAGATTGGTGGAGCAGTATATGAAGAGGAAGAGGGACTTGCATATGGTGGCTAAAGATGTTCCTGTGGCGTACACTAGGGCGATTAAGGATATGTATAATGGTGCTAAGACCCGGATTAGGACAGTGGGAGGTGACTCAGGACACTTCCCAGTCGTGAAGGGATTGGCTAGGGATCAGCTCTTAGCCCGTTCTAATTCGCTTTGGCAATAGATATATTGACGTGTCACATTAGGGGGAGGTGACATGGTGCATGTTATTTGCATATTACATTGTGCTAATTGACTAGACGAGATGCGGAGTAAACGTAAGGCTAGAGGTCTGGAGAAAACCCCTGGATTCCAAAAGCTTCAAGTTGAGCAGGACTAAAACCGAATACATGGCGTGCAAGTTCAGTGACGTAATTGAGGAAGCTGACGGGGAAGTGAGGCTTGATACACAAGTCATCCCCAAGAAAGAAAGTTTTAAGTACCTAAGGTCACTAATCCAAAAGTATCAGAGAGATTGACGAGGATGTCACACACTGTATTGGAGCAAGGTAAATGAAATGGAGGCTTGCTTCTGGTGTCTTGTATGATAAGAATGTGTCACCTGGAATTAAAGGTAAGTTCTACAGAATGGTGGTTAAACCGACTATGTTGTATGGGGCAGAGTGTTGGTCAGTTAAGAAATCTCCTATCGAGAAAATGAAAGTAGCAGAAATGAGGATGTTGAGATGGATATGTGCGCATACTAGGAAGGATTGAGTCGGGAACGAAGATATTCGGGAAAAGGTGGGGTGGGCCCCGTGGAGGATAAGATGCGAGAAGTGAGGCTGAGATAGTTCGGGCATGTGATGAGGAGATGCATTAACGCCTTAGTGAAGATGTGTGAGAGGTTAAATATGGTAGGTCTAAGGACAGGTAAAGGGAGGCCGAAGAAGTATTGAGGAGAGGTGATTAGGCAGGACATGGAACTTCTTCAGCTTACTGAGGACAAGACCCTTGATAGGAAATTGTGAAGGTCGAGAATTAGGATAGAAGGTTAGTAGGTAGTAATAGAGCCTTCTTCATGTCCTTATCAGTCGTTTTAGTATTACTCTTGTTTTGGCGTATTCTTGGATGTCTATCACTATCAGATGTTGCTTCTGCTTTATTTTATTACTATTTTGCTGTTATTGTTGTTTTTCCATGACTCCTTCATTACTATATCTCTATGTTGCCTTAACGCTCGACTATGTTGGCATGAGCCGCGGGTCTATTGGAAACAGACTCTCTACCTGCACAAGGTAGGGTAAGGTTGTGTATACTCTACCCTCTCTAGACCCCACTTGTGTGATTACGCTGAGTTTGTTGTTGTTGTATTGATATGATGGGAACAAACCCTGCATACAAAGTGTATACAAAAAGTAGTCTATACAAAGGCATTCAATCATCAAAACTGATAGGATATCATAAGTGTTCAACAGTTCTTTCAACTTATGGATAAAGCAAGGTAGAGATTGGCGCGTTAAATGTGTTTAAGATATTACTCCTACCCATTCAATTAAAACTGATGGATAAGAATGAGGTCAGTGTGATTACATCAAGATTTGTTAAGTTGATGCTTGCATGGAAGATGTTCATCAACTTACATTTACAGCTCTGGCAGTATCTTCAGTAAACGGTGGAACAACACCTAGTTGAACCATTGCGAGCGAGATGCCAAACAGAATACAGGTCACTGTAATAAGTGGCACCTTTGCACCTGAAACTCAAAATGAGATTTTGATTTAAAGTTGTGCTTCACACCAAATAATAGCTACACCTACAGGTATTTCTATGAGATTTTAATTGCACACTGCAAAGTTGAGTAATTAACTTTAGATGAGATTCTTTGTCAGTCGTGTGGTCTTCTTGCATCTGTTTCGATAAAGGAGGGGGAAGGGTGGATGAGTAGATGGATCCTGTAATAGGAACCTGGCAATTATTTGTCTGGATTATGAAGGTATCTACTTTTTGGACAATGCTAAAGGCTAACATGCCACTCTGCAATTTTAAATACTCACCTCCGTTTCAACTTATATGACACACTTTCCTTATTAGTCTGTTGCAAAAGAATAACACATTCTATAGAATTTTTTACCAAAATCATCCCTATAGTTTCACGTCAACTTTCACATCCTTATAATATTCCACTAAACAGGAATCATCCCTTAAGTTTCCAAAACTTAACCAAAAACATCCTTTTTCTCAACTTCTAACAGAAACTTGTATAACCACAAAAATGATATGACCCCACAAAGCTTTTACCCTTTATACTTAAAGACAACAACTTTCAAAAGTCTTTTTTTTTTCCTCAAATTTCATGCAGAGTAAGCATGTGTCATATAAATTGTAACGGAGGGAGTACATGTTAAGTTTCTCCTTAGTAGTGAATCAAAGAAACATATACAACTGAGGCATCAGGTAGTGTAACCTTGACCTTGATGAAAGAACATCAATCCAATAGGGGCCAGATAAAGACTACGAGGATGAAGAATGAAATGATCATTTTGTGGTAATAATTTCCAAGGAGCTTTAAAGGGCTGTACATATGGTAGTTATGATGTGCTTTATGGTAAAGAAAGAAGAAAGAAGAAGAAGAAGCTGATTTCTGGTGGTGATTTTTGGGTTTTTCTGGTAAATTCCAGGGGAAGAAGGGATTTGCAATGACAAAATGTGATGGAGTGGAAGATGTGGCAGTAAAAGATGTTACTCCCTCCATTCTAATTTATGTGACACATTTTTCTTATTAATCCGTTCCAAAAAAGAACGATACATTTCTATGTTTGAAACGATTCAACTCTAACTTTTCCATTTTACCTTTAATGAAAAACTTTTATAGTCACGCAAAAGTTATGGAATGTTTAAGACCACAAGTTTCAAATGTCTTATAACCACACAAATATTATGGCATGTTTAAGTCCATAAGTTTCAAATGTTTTTTTTTTTCTTAAACTCCATGACAAGTCAAACTACGTCACAAATTGAAACCGAGGGTATATATGTTATCCATGTTCGCATTTGAAGAAAACACATGGTCGAGGCATTAATTATATGTGCTTTGCCAAGTAGAGCTGTTTCGATGGGAAAAGTCCAAGTAGAGGATTGGCTTTACAAATCCTTACAAGTTGTGTCATTTGTCTATTAAGCCAAAAAGATAAATTTCCCCCTTTATGAGAGCCCATCAACGGCACATGTTACGCTAACCCGATCTAACACCTATCATTTTTTTGATAAGGAGTACTTTAAATAACAGCCTAATAGATGGGTATATAAAATAAGAACCATTAATTAGGGGATAAAATGACTAGGCAGTCCATAGTCTAAGGACAACTTCGCAAAATAACTCATCACTATCATCTGCAATAAGAAATGAAATTGCATTACAACATACCTGAAATATGAATATATGACAAAAGATATACCAGCGTCAAACATGCTATGGCAGCAATAAGTAATGCAATTATTACATTGCCCAGCCACTCAGGGTTGCTACCAGGATTCCTGCAAGATGTGAAACATTAAGAATGCAAAACTTTGATTATTCTCCACATATATAAAGATCAAAAACACAACAAATCAGACAAGTTGTTAACAACGATAACGAAGCATATCTTTTACCTAGTCAGGAAATACACAGGAGAAACTATGACCACAAGTTCCGAAGCAATAAATGCTGACACGATCCCCTTACATGGGACTCTCTTATGCTTAATATTTGTGCACATACCAGTGTTATATATCTGAGAAATAAGACCTTCAACGAGTGAAATTGCTGACTCCGTAAAACATGAATTTTAGGATGAGAAAAACTGTAAAGAGAATAATTGAACTAAGAAAGTGGACATAGGTTATATAGGTTATCATGAGATTATTCAAATTCTCCAAAAGAAAATTTTCTTAATAAAAAGGGGGGTTTCTATTTTAATGCACTAATGCAGAATACATCTGAGGTATATTGTTTTATTTTAAGAACTTAGCAGAAGTTTAGGCTACTGGTGCTGCTTCTGAATTTTCTCAGGAACCGTCCAGGTACTTGTCCAAAAATAAATATAAAACATAAAAATACAATTAAATAATCATCGAGGTAATGTCCGTTTTGTGAGAATGCACAGGAGAAAAATCTTGTAATATAATGAACCCTATTTATAAGTACACATAATATATAACCTACTCCTATTAGTCTATTACCTATGGATCTAGGACTAATTACATATATATTCACATAGCTATACAAATCATATGTACCAAGCTTGTTACATATATAACTAATACGAGGACCAGTGAGGGACTTGGTGAAAATATCTGCAAGCTGATCGTTCGACTTCACAAACTTAGTAGCAATATCTCCTGAAAGTATCTTTTCTCTGACGAAGTGACAGTCAATCTCAATATGTTTAGTTCTCTCATCGAACACCGGATTCGATGCAATATGAAGGGCAGCTTGATTATCACACACAAATCTCACCAAATTTTAACTCTTTGAGCAACTGTTTGATCCAAACTAGCTCACTTGTTGCCATAGTCATTGCTCGATATTCTGCTTCTGCAATAGACCGAGGAACAACATTCTATTTCTTGCTCTTCCAAGACATCAAGTTACATCCTACTAAAACATAATATCCAGACGTAGAACGTCTATCAGAAGGTGATCCTGCCCAATCAGCATCTGACTATCCAACGATCTGCTCATGGCCTCGATCCTCAAACAATAGTCCTTTGCTTGGAGCTGATTTTATATACCGAAGAATGCGGACAACTGCATCCTAATGACTATTACAGGGAGAATCCATAAACTGACTTACAACACTCACAAGAAAGGAAATGTCAGGTCTAGTCAATGTGAGGTAATTTAATTTACCAACCAGTCGCCCATATCTAGAAGGATCGTTAAGCGGCTCCTCCTACCCTGGCAGAAATTTAGAATTTGGATCTATAAGAGCGTCAATAGGTCTACAGCCTGTCATTCCTGTCTCCTCAAGAATGTCTAAGGCATACTTGCGTTGTGAGATCACAATACCTGAGCTAGACTGAGCAACCTCAATACCCAGAAAATACTTTAATCTGCTCAGATCCTTAGTATGAAAGTGCTGAAAGAGATGTTGCTTCAACTTAGTAATACCATTCTGATCATTGCCGGTGATAACAATATCATCAACATAAACAACCAGATAAATACAGAGATTTGAATCAGAATGCCGATAAAACACAGAGTCATTAGCTTCACTACGAGTCATGTCAAACTCCTGAATAACTATGCTGAACTGGCCATTTGGACCAACTTTGACTGCATACTTCCAACGACAACCAACAGTCCATTACTCGAAGGAAGAGGAACAAGCTCCCAAGTACCATTCGTATGTAAAGCAGACATCTCGTCATCATAGCTTGTCGCCATCCTAGATGAGACAGTGTTTCACCTTAGACTTAGGGATGGAAACAGAGGACAAAGATGATACAAATGCACAATGGGGTGACAAATGATGGTAACTTAAACCGACATAATGGGGATTAGGATTAAGCGTGGACCGTATACCTTTCCGTAGCGCAATCGGTTGACTAAGAGGAGACAAGTCCGCTGTATTGGCAGGATCAGGTGCAGGGCGTGAATCAAGTGGGCCTGATACTGGGCTCGGACGACAATGATAAGTCAGGAGTGGTGGAACTGCAAAAGGTTGAACTGGACTAGGTAATGGAACTTGAGCTATAGGTGGAGGAGCTGGAGTTGTAGAGGAAGAAGAATGGGAGATAGTGACTGAATCTCTAAAAGATGGAACTGGTAGCACCTCAGAAATATCTAATTAGTTACTTGTTTGAACAACGGAAGCTATCTCTGAAGATGTATGTTTACACACTTTGTACCGAAGGAACTCAATATAATCCGGTAGAGAGACCATCCAGCTATTCATAGTATTGGATCTCATTTTGCTACAACCAATTTCTCAAATTCTTGACTAACAGTTGTATGGTTAACCTTGGAATGCCAAATCAGAACACTTGTTTATTTTCTTAGTCACATGGAGTTGAAAATCAAGGTCTTCACTTGAAATAATAGAAATCAATAACTCCTACACGAGAACTGATGAAATAGCCCGGAAACACTGTTCATGGCAGGAAAAAAACACTGTTCACACCGGAAAACACTGTAGCTACCCGGAAAATTCCAAAGTTTTCGGATTAGAAAGAAAATTATATGGACAGGCTCTGAATCACCTCTCGAGAAAGATGTCCTGAAGAAGTTGGGCCAAAAAATGGCCAAAAGAGCCTGCACGCACCGGGGCGTGGGTCGGAGGTCTCGCCGGAAAATTCACTGCCATCGGCGTGTGAGGGCACGTGATAGGTATTCTGGTGGAGATTTTTTTCGGGGTTGGTCGTTGAAGGGTGTGTTGGTTTTTGCACAACACCGACAAAAAGGAACTTTTGAATTGGATAGACCTGCAGTCGCCAGAAAATTTTCTGGTTTACTGATTTCTTCTTCCCGGAGTCGCTGGTATTTTTGCACAACGATGAATCTCTCACGTTAGCTCTGATACCATGTGAGAATGCACGAGAGAAAAATCTATTATTGAAGTTAATTGTAATACAATGAACCCTATTTAGAAGTACACATAATATATAACCTTACTCGTATTACCTATATATTCAAAAAGCTATTCTAACACGTTTTAATGAAAACCAAACTAATCTATGGAACAAGGATTTAAACACTAGAGGTAAACTTTCAACAGGCATGTCAACGAAGTAATTCAGTTCAACCAAAAAATGCAAGGTGGCCATGTCACGTAAAGTAACCAGATACCCCCATCACTTAACATATAAGAGTTCCATCAATGTTAAGCAGAACTTCTCAAACTTTGTGGAGTATTGATACTGAACAAGAACTCAATTTGGTGACTACAAGCAAGTATAATCTGAGATATGATCTTGTTCAGAAGAAAAAAAATATTGGGTGCTTCGCTGCTGTAGTATAATAAGTGTTCAAGCTTAGGACCATCTGTATTTACCTGATTCCAATGCATTAGGACACCTCTTGCTCAACTGACACTTTTCTGTCAACACATACTTTTTCTAGGTCCTCCGAATTATAGCCGGAAGCTATGCTTCAGGTTCAGCGTTGAAGGACAAGAACTTACATGAGTTTTTCCCACAAATGCTTTTGTTGTATGGTTTTTGATATTTCACATTTTACGCTCATGTGGGTTGACAATTCATGAATGTGGTTCAATTTTATTTCATCATGTTCCTAACTCTTGGTTTACCCGATGTTAGGCCCCATATTATACTGTTCACGCTCCAAATGTCCAGTCCCGGGCGCGGGGAGAGGGGGAGTGTTAGAGTCTCACATGATTGTGGGATTGGTTTGTTTGCTTTCTTATATGGTCTTCGGCAATCCTCACCTTATGAGCTAGCTTTTAAGATTGAGTTAGGCCCAAGACCATTTCTTAACAACAATAATATTACAAAGGAATACAAAGAAGAGCCAAGCTAATGGAAGATGATACATTATGAGATTCAGTTATAAGTATCTGAGCTATTCAGATATGAGTTATAAAGTATACTTTTCAAGTTGCTTAAAGCATAGTTAAGAACTTCTTTTTGATATACACACACACATATTTTGTTGAACATGTTTTTCTAAAGTTAGCATGTCTTGATCCAGCCTCAGATTGGGTAACTACTCACTAGTCGGTTGATTCACACCTCGTTGTTTTATTTAAATGCAGGTTAAAATATTGAGTCGTAGAGCTAGAGATAGTGAGGTCCAAAGTTGTTCGTGGGTGACATTTGTGTTGGTAAGAGATGTTACGTCATGCCTACGTTGAGTTTCACTATGTAGTTGATACATTATTGTTAGTTGATGACTATTAGTTATTGAGTACATGCATATAACTTGCTTATATGTTATACAAGATTGGGTGATATTGTGCTACTGAGGTTAGTTGATCAAAGGTTCGCCTCAGGAGGCAAGCTCAAAAGTTGCCGGTCATGACCCCTAATTTGGGTCGTGATATCAAGATATTAAGGAACTGAAAAATCTGTTAACACAAAATGAGGGCTTTCTTAGTAAAAAGAATCTTGGAGCTTTACCTTTCAAGTCGAACTGCACTGCCAATTAGTGTGGCAACCAAATGAATAATTATGCCAGAAGAAAGCAAGAAAGGCATGAATAACCCAATCAGCAAGGTGACCGTTTTGAGTGGTTTTGGCAGCCGTGCAGGTGATAAAGTTGCTTCAAGCAATCCATCTAGATTTTCAGAACATTCATCAGTTGACAGCGCAAACTACTGATACAAGGAATATCAAGTTATTTACTAGGTCAATTTGTTAGAACTAGTATCCACACTACAAGAATCTGCCCAAAAAAAATGGTCAACAAAATCTAGATTATTGGGTGCATGGTGACTTATGGGTTCTCATGTCCATATATAAATGCCAAAGACAAGGAATGAAATAAACGTGGACTCACATGAAAATGCAGGAGAGGCTAGCCAAACAAGAGCCAAATAAGAAGATCCTATCTTGTAAAAGTTTCCAATAATCAAAAGAACAAGCCACTGCATTAAACCAGCTTTAAAGAGCCATCTCTCAGCATCTAACTTTGCCAGATCATCTTGCACAACAAAAGGCAGGTTCACGTTTCTTCTCGAAAATGTCTTTGTCAGATACTTCACCAGAATGAGATAACCCACATGTTGACCAGTGAATGCCCCGAGCACAGCAGGTGCACCGAACAAACCAACTACTAGCCATGGACTTGAAACAAAGGGAATGGGCGAAGATGATATGAGGGGAAGAACAAAGGCAACAAGTAAGGAGAAACAGATAGCACATATCCACATGAGAATGAGACTCAAGGATGATAAGGCCAATGATACCATGGCAGAATATCCACCCATGAATAATGATGTTGTCCATATTAAAATTGACTGCAATATCACTGAATTGTAGAGCATCCTGGCAAAACGCTGACGGAACACAACCATGTATGTTCCCTGAAATATCAGTTACAAGCATTAGAAAGCTGTCGTGCAAAAATGATGCAATATAAACTCTAAATAAGAAGTTATCAGTATTTATCATAAAGCACTAACTGAGACTCGATTATAAGCTTCCTGTTTTTATCAAATAATAAATAAATAACTTGACCCTCATCAGTTCAGTGAATCTTCTGTCAATAGATTCACAGCCTATAGATGTCTGATGTTCACTGATCCTAATTGACAGGAATTCTGACTCCGAAGTTATTCGGGAAATCTCAGACAAATATCAATGGTATGGAAATATATGTCCTTTCTGATGAGAATACAAATTCATTAATCAAAGGAAAAGATAAAGCTACACAACAAAACAGAAAAAACAGCTAAGCAAAAAATGGTTTTTAAGCTAAAGCTACCACTGGGAATAACATTTTATCTTATTCTACATATCGAGAAAGGATTTTAGTATATCCTGCCAATAAGCTAGAGGCATACACCAAGGGTTGAAGTATTTTAGCACAGCACTCAGTGAAATGCACCACAAACATGCGCTATTGTTGGCATTTTCATTACTAGGAAAATTGCTCTAATCCGCATCCAATCCAGAACAAGTCAAAGGCATCCTCTATCATGGAGTAGAAATCATATCAAAGCTTTCCTTATTAAGAGTTATTTTTCTTTATGGGAAGGAGAAATGAAAATGGATAATGGAACCAATATTAGGAAAAGCAGGCTCGTTTAGGACCAAGGTGTAGTTGTTGTATTTGCTGTAAAGGGCTTCTCTCTATCTCAAAACCTTGGGCCCGGCGATCTACCCCCTTGTTTCTCAAATTCTAAGCTAAATATCTGCTTTCACAGTTTCCAATACCTTTAGTCACAACATGATGTATGGATAAAACAAGGGATGAAATCTAATTACAGTTGAACTCTGTTCACAAATTAAACAATTAACATTAAATTAAATAATCAAAATTGAATTTTACATTCTTATAAAGAGCAAGGATGGACTTGGCTCCAAAAATGTTACTCCCTCCGTTTCAATTTATGTGAACCTACTGAGCACGGAGTTTAAGAAAAAGACAAGACTTTTGAACTTGTGGGGTAAAATGAGGCACATATATTTTGTGTGGATATAAATCAATGCATAAAGGTAAATTGTTTCCAAATATGGAAAAGGGTCATTCTTTTTTGGACGGACTAAAGAGGAAATAGGTTCATATAAATTGAAACAGAGGGACTATTATTTTCATCAACGTTATCATTATAAAAGTTCTCATTTTCTTCCTTCAGAATTAGAGAAAAACAATATAAAGGAAAAGAAGAGCATTTTTTTTAAACTAAGGGTGAGGCCTAGTGGTCAATAAAGTGAGAGGAAAACCATGATGGTCACCGAAGATAAGGGATAGAAGGAAAAACATTGACCGGGCAAGTGGCATAAGGCCACCCATCCATAGGCACTGTTATTAAACGTCATCGCTTCATAGGTGAAGCCATGTGCTTCATAGAAGTGTGCGCTTCAAACAATGAGGCAGAAAGTGATCCCAGCAAGAAACAATCAGTTCTTTAACTCTCAACCTTGAGGAGTCGGATTCATATTCATTAAGGAATATTAGATACTGAAATTAGTTATTTTAATTCCAATTTAATCATTAAAGTACTAAATTCATATATTTGGTACTTTCTTAATGTCATGAATTGTGCACTTCACTTCGAAGAAACATGCACTTCTCGCTTTTTGCCTCATGCCCCATTAACCTTGTCACTTTTTTGTGCTTTTCGCATTTAAAAAAACTGTCCATAGGCTTTAGCTACTTTTAGCTCTGTTAACATTATAGAGGCTCGGATACCATGTAAAAACAGAGAAAGGGATGGAGAAAGCTCTTATTGAGTTGGTGGTCTACAACAAGCTCCTTACATAGGAGTTGAGTGGCATGATATTAAGGAAAATTTTCTGTCTTGGAGTTCTAAATTATTATGGTGTACTCGTTGAATATATTTTACACATTATTCTTAACATTTCTCTTGACTTTCAACATTTGACGTGCTACATTTTGCTGTCTAAAATCTCACAATAATCTTATCAATTTTCAGTACAAGCTCCGACATCTTCTTCATTCATCAGAAAAATCATTTCGTATGGCAGTTGTATATCATAATATAGTATAAAAAGGTCCATGAAAAAAAGCCTAGCCTTATCTTAGCCTTATGATCCCAGTCAGCTCGTCTCTGTTTTGAGGCCAATAACCAGTAACTCTCTTGTTAACCTCATGTAGAATATCTATCTTGTGTAGTAGGGTAGGTTAACTTCCAAATTGCTGTTAAATCATCATACTATATGATAAATTATCTTACTGCTCTTGTAAACTACTAAATGTGATGTTTCCACCGGAAGAGATGTCAAAGTAATTCGTAATCCAAGTCAAAATTCATATTCTATATCCTTGTTGCCTATGCACTTTTTCAAACAACTAATACTATTACACCTCAATCCAAAACTAATTGGGAAAGTATATATGAATCCTCATTATCCGTCTCGCTCTGTTTCCGTTTCATCTAATATTCAATAATCTAGAAATACTGCCACATCCAAGTGACGATATGATGGAACCCCTTGCCCTTTTTTTATCACATTTAGGTTCAATAGTAAAATGCGCCCCAGTGAAAACGTCCCATTGTATTCGACGTTGTGAGAAAATTATCATAAATTGACCTAGGTGATTACCAAAATGAAAGCAAATAATGTCTCCAGAACTATCAATCAAGCAAAAGGCTTTCTAAGTAGTTATCAAATGATCACAGAAGTCAAGTCCTCATCTGACTGGTTATTATAGGATCTAAGGTACCCATCTTCTTTTTTTCCATTTAATTTCATCAATAATACTATAATTCATCCTACAGTAGACACCAAATTGCGAGGTAAGAAAAATTTATCAAACAATTAACAACCTCGAAATCAAAAGGTTAAACAATAAAATTGCAGTTCTTAAACATACCAAAATGTCAAAATATATAGCAGTATCCTGGCCAGATTTTCCACGGGAATCTGTTGTTGCAACCTTAAGCAGAAAAGCAAGCATATTTTCTCCAAGATGTTGAAGAGAACCAGGCTTCAAAAGCTTTAATTTGTCATTCTGCACGCACAAAGTACCATTTTTGTAAAATAAAATACTCTCCCCTTGTTTTTAAAAGCAAATAAGCTCAAACAAGTGACAAGTCTCCTGGGGTTTTAAGCGAAAAGAAACGCACACTTCTTTGAACTAAAGCGCACAATTTATAAAAATTACCTAACAATCAGAACATAGCTTATAACATAAATACTAATTACACATTTCGATTTCCAATGTGCAACCATGAAAATATTAGTCCCATCACTCAATTAGATATCATTCAACCTCATCAAAAGAAAATATCAAAGATTCAATATTCAATTGCTTAGCCATTTATATATAACTTCTTTAGTAACGATATTGATAATCAGCTTGAACTGACACATCCCGAGAGGAATTATAATATTCAATTAGCAAAAGGCCCTACGCTATCTTCCTTTTCCTCTTTCTTTCCATCCGTTAAATCAAAATCAAAGAAGGGACGGCTTCTAGCTCGAATTGCTTCGCGCCCTACTGTGGGAAGTGCATTCTTCTTTGTAGTTGCTTTGTTCACCCATACAAAACAAGGACCCATCGTCTTGCATCACCTCATCACTTTAAGTGACGGATCAATTGCTTTTAATAACACTGGACACTCCTGATATTGTTTTTATCACCATAAATAAAAAAAGAGGTCCATGAAATTCATTTCCAATATGCAAATTAGAAAAGTAGTTGATAATGAGGTTCACAGTCTCAACAGCAGCTTCCTTTTATAGATTTGGTAAAGATAATACTAGAAGATCTAATCAGCTTTCTTTCTGAATGCTTCATACAGTATGATAAAACAAGTACTTTCATACATTATGATGCTTGAAACACTTAGTGCTCCTAGGTCCGGAGAAAGTCACAGGGATAAATATGTGCATCATCCATAGAATGAGCTAATATGTTCTGTTGACATGTCACGAAACATGGGCCCCTAAACTGCAACAGAACATTGCACATTTACTGATGCAACAAAATTACAGAAGCTTCTCTTTTAAGGTCTCAGACTTGTTCAAAAATGTCAAAATTCCAAGTCAGACAACAAATTGTTCATAAACTATGGAAAAGTTTGATGACTAGCATACTATCTGAATTATAAGTGTTGCAAGCTTTCCATTCTTAGCACACTATTAGTAGAGATACAATTGATTGCCAGTAAGGTAGTATACTAGTTTATCCTGCACTAGTCATTGGGTGGCATAGTGAATACCTTCGTGTGGTATACGGCAGTATTATCAGCATATGCAAAGTCCAGACCAGAAAGACCGGCAAGCTCTTGGTACACTTGGAAATCGGTAGCAGATTTTATTGCCCCGGATTTAAATACGTCCTGCAGCACTAAAGACAGTGAAATGTAAGTTCAGATCCTCAACCTGGAGGGTTTACTAACATGGATGGTAAAACAAAGATTTCAGAAAATATATTTCTCTTTGGATAATGCAAACTGACCTGTGCAACTATTTGGCCAGATGGATATTTTGCTGCCAAGGCAAAATTCTCAATTGCCCATGGCTGAGGACCAGCCTGTTAATTAAAGAGTAATAAGAGCTAAAAATAAGTATCAAAGATAAACATAAATGGAACTTATATGTCGATCAATTGACGAAAAACGTTTTTGAAAAGAGCAAGAGCCTAAAAGACCTCCCTTTGTCCTATATAAGTTCAGTCATGTTCCCCGACAAATAGAGAAAGCTATACATGCAACTCTGATCAAAATTAGCTAGTCACCAAAATTTTGGAGAAAAAGAAAAGAAAAGCAGCAGCTTCCTTTATATCATACACATCCATACACCAACTGTTCAGTAATCAAATGAAAGATAGAGATTAAAAAGGAATGTAATAGGGTAGATACAAACCTGAAATATTCCTGACTTCCCTCCGACACCCATGGCCTCCAAGTCAATAGCCATTGTTACAGTATCACTCCAAGGGTGCTACATCAATGAAATAAATACACAAGTTAACAAAATTCATAATTCGACTTCAAATCATAAAGTTTAGCAGTTAATTTCTGCTGCTGATACTTGCATCGCTTGTGAGTGCTGAAAATACCTATTCAGTTAAAAGCACTAGTTGCTGTACGAGATGCACAAAGAAACTGTAAGTAGCATAGACATGGACACCATTCTTCCAACTTAAACTTTTAGAGAATCCGCGTTGTACCCCAACAAAAAGAAGAAGAAAAATATCAAACTGGTGTGTCAAGTATCGCGACATGAGTGTCTCAAATGAAAATAAAGAAGACATTGGAAACTAGACTTTGTATGGGGCAGATATCCATTATGTTAATCACTGTCATTGCTGGATTCAAGTGCGCTTGAATACAACCTGAAATTTAATCTATTCTTGCATCCTAGAATATGCCCGTAAATAGGAAGGAGCAAAAGGAACACCATAGATGTAATAAACACACAGTATGGACTAAGTTGTTCCCAGAAGCATGAACTGACCAAGATTGTATAACATGTTGAAGACTAATATAAGTCCTGTTCTTGAAATTATGGTTATCCAGAAATAGCACGGGAAAATATATATTATTAATATACATTCTTTTACTATAATACGAGGAGCTTATTTATATCTTCACTCTACAAATACATACTACTCCAATTCCAATGTGGGGCTAAGCATACTAATACATACATAAACTATTTAACACTCTCCCTCAAGCGTGCATATAAATCATATGTGCCGAGCTTGCTACAAATGTAACTAATTCGAGGACCACTAAGAGACTTGATGAAAATATCTACAATGATCATTTGACTTCACAAACTTTGTAACAATATCTCTTGAAAGTATTTTTACTCCGATGAAGTGACAGTCAATCTCAATGTGCTTAGTCCTCTCATGGAACACCGAATTTGATGCAATATGAAGGGCAGCTTAGCTTGATTATCACACACCAGTTTCATATGATCGATTTCACCAAATTTCAATTCCTTGAGCAACTGTTTTATTCAAACTAGCTCACATGTTGCCATAGTCATCACTCAATATTCTGTTTGCTCTTCCAAGACACCAAATTACCTCCTACTAAAACACAATATACAGATATAGAACATCTATCAAAAAGTGATCCCGCCTAATCAGCATTTGTGTATCCCACGATCTGCTCATGACTTTGATCCTCGAACAATAGTCCTTTGCAGAATTCGGATAACTGCATCTCAATGACTATCACAGAAAAAATCCATAAACTGACTTGCGCTGGATTAAACATAAGAATCCAAAAAGGTGTGCCTTTCTTTGGATTGATTCATTCGTTAGTGTCCACTTGTGATTTGTCCAGAACTAGAACAGCTACCTCGGCCTCACACCGAACAACACTCGACTTGATCCTTCTTTCTTTTCTCTTTCCACTCTTGCCTTGCCGCTGTTGTTGGTGAGTGAATAGCTATTAGTGCCTTTCTTAGTGGATTTACTGCTTTACCGCTTGACTTGCCTATCAACTGTTAACCCTTTGCGCGAGTCTCCGTGCTATTGAATCAGAAGCAAAGAAGAGAAATGAAAGGAGCTCTTAGAAAGGTAACTGAATGCGTATCCGGTGTGGCACTTGACTTTCAGGAAGATAAGTGGGATATCGCTAAATGGAGTATACCTCTAGAAATNAACACTCACTGGAAAGAAATGTCAAGTTTGGTCAATGTGAGGTAATTCAGCTTACCAACGAGCCGCTTATATCTTGCGAGGATCGCTAAGAGGCTTCCCCTGTCCTGGCAGAAATTTAGCATTTGAATCCATAGGAGTGTTAATAGGTCTACCACCTGTCATTCATGTCTCCTCAAAAATGTCTAACACATACTTCCACAATAAAATAACAATACTTGGAAAATACTTCAATTTGCCCAGATCCTTAATTTTGGGATTGCTAAAAGAGATGTTGCTTCAAACTAGTGATATCATCCCGATCATTGCCGGTAATAACTACATCGTCAACATAAACCACCAAATAATACACAAATTTTGAACAAAATGTTGATAAAACATAGAATGATTGGCTTCACTACGAGTCATGCCAAACTCTTGAATAACTGTGCTAAACTTACCAAACCATGCTCGAGGAGACTAATTTAGACTATAGAGACTCCCCCTAAGCAACAAAAAAGGTGGTTGCTACATATAAACTTCTGCTACATATAAACTTCATCCTCAAGGTCACTGTGGAGAAAAGCATTCTTAATGTCCAACTGGCAGAGAGGCCAATGGCGAAAAACAGCCATAGATAGAAAATGGCGGACAGAAACTATTTTAGCCACGGGAGAGAATGTATCACTATAGTCAAGCCCAAATATCAGAGCATAACCTTTGGTAACAAGGCAGAATTTAAGGAGATCAATTTTACTATCTTGACCAACTTTGATTGCATACACCCACCGACAACCAACAGGAGGTAGAGAAATAAGCTCCCATGTATCACTAGCATGTAAAGCGGACGTCTCTTCAATCATAGCCTGTCGCCATCCAGGATGAGATAGCACTTCACCTGTAGACTTAGGAATAGAAATAAAGGACAATGGTGACACGAAGGCATAATGGGGTGATAAATGAGGATAACTCAAACCAATAAAATGGGATTGGGATTAAGAGTAGATCTAATACCTTTTCGAAGTGCGATCAGTATACTAGAAGGGGACAAGTCTGCAGTAGGTGAAGGGACGTGAATCATTTGGACCTGATGTTGGACGTTGACGGTAATGACAAGTCGGGAGTGGTGGAGTTGTAGAAGGTTGAACTGGACCTGTAAGTGATAGAATTGGAGCTATAGGCGATAGGATTGGAGTTGTAGGTGGTGAGGCTGGAACTGAAGTTGTAGGTGGTGGAGCTACAGTTGTGGAGGAAGATGAAGGGGAGATAGTGACTGAATATCCAAAAGACAGTACTGGTAACACCTCAGAAATGTCTAAGTGATCACTTGGACCGGTGAAGTTTGGTTGAGTTTTAAATAAGGTAACATCAGCAAACATAAGGCACGATGGAGGTCAAGTGAATAGTATCGATATCCCTTTTGCGTTCTCAAGTAACCCGCACTCAAGAGCACGAGGAACTAACTTATTTTTCTAGAGTAAAGTTATGAAAAAAACACGTGCTCCCAAAGACACAGGGGAAAAGAGAGAACAAACGTGAGCGGGGAAACGAAACAGAGAATTGAACTTGATTCTGGATAATTGAGGATGTCATACAATTAATAAAATAACAATATGTGAGAATTGCATCCCCCAAAACGCAACGGAGCATGAGATTGTATGAGTAGGGTGCGGGCTGTTTCAATGAGATGCATATTCTTTCTTTCAGCTACCTCATTTTTGTTGAGATGTGTATGGACAAAATATTTGATGAATGATCTCATGAGAGTTCATAGGCTGCTGATACAAGGAAGACAAATACTCTGGGGCATTATCACTATGAAATATGCGAATAGAAACCCCAAATTAATTTTGGATTTCAGCATGGAAGGTTTGGAAAATAGAAAACAACTCAAATCGATTTTTCAACAAGAATATCCAAGTGCACCGGTAATAATCATCAATGAAGCTAACAAACTAACAGAATTTCGAAGTAGAACTGACTCGACTAGAACCCCAATAAACTCAAAGGTGACGCTGCTCAATTATCAGGCCGTCGAGGGAAATGGGAGAGGTATGCTTACCAAGCTGACATGACTCACACTCTAGAGTGGACAAGTGAGACAAACCGGGTACTATTTTCTGAAGTTCCGGTAATCTGGGATGTCCCAACCTTTCATGTAATAAATCTGGTGAATGAGTAATAGGACAAGCTATTGAAAGAGGACAAGATGTGAGTCCATGTGATTTAGCAAAGATAAGGTAATAAAGTCCATTTGATTCACGTGCGGTACCAATAATCTATTCTGTACTGCATTCTTGAATAAAAACAATGTCATCAAGAAACAAAAACAAATTTGTTAAGTGATTTGGCTAAACAACTAATGGATATGAGATTAAAGGTAAGTAAGGAAGTGGACTAGCTTGACCTATTCCAGTTGCCATGGTTTGGTATCCAATGGCCATTGTTGTGACTATTAAAAGTCATTGAGAGTAAGAAATAGTAGTGAAAAGAGATTTGTTGCTAGAAATGTGATCAGAATATCAGATGCACATGAATCAATGATTCAAGAGTCAAAAAGATGAGATTGGGAGATACAAGTCACGTTATTACCTGTTTGAGCAACAGAAGCTATCTCAGAAGATGTTTGTTTACGTGCTTTACACGGAAGAAACTCAATATAATCTGGTAGTGAAACCATCCAACTATTCAAAGTATTTGTTGCCATTTGTTGCAATCAAAATTCAAATAACCTCCCGTTATTACAGCAACTTTACTGGAAAATTTGTCGAAAACAAACAATTGGTGAACAATGCTGCTACAAATCTAGATAAATGTGGCAACAATAAAGAAACACCAGAAACACTCTATATGATGTCAGAAAATATTGTTCAAGCGGCTGAAGATGAGAGTTTGCCAAAAAGATTAGACGTCGTCGGGACCCTAGTTTGACGGTCGGAATATATACAAAAATAGATGAGTGACTTTGGACAAGCTGGACTACCCCTAAGAACCAGAAAGACAAGTCTGAATCTGGAAAATTCTGAAACAGTTGCCATTATCTGAACAAGGTTCGGCGGAATCTGGAAAAATCGTCGGAATATAGTGGAATCTGGATGGGTAGGCTTGAAATGAATAGGTGTTCACCAAATAAGAAAATTGCTCGTTGGAATCTACCGGAGTGAGTCTTCACACGCCGGCGCATGGCTAGATCTCGCTGAAACTTACCTCCTTCTGGTCAGCGCGTGCAAGAGCGTGGGAGGTCCGATGACACTGATTTTTGTTGGGTTCTGGTTGCATGAGGAATCCGATCCTATTGGTGGAACTGGTGAAGTACCCCTAAGAAGCAGCGAAACCTCAGAACAGTGGTGTACCCACAATTAAATTGGTCTTTCTTCCCGAATGTCACTGGAATGATGTATAGCAACAATTTTCTCACTAAAAGCTATGATACTATATGGGAAAATATATTATTGATACATATTCTTTTACTATAATACAAGGAGCCTATCTATATCTACATTCTACAAATACATACTACTCCAATTCTAATGTGGGACTAATGTATCATTTGTTTGCACTTAATGGAGGTCTGAATCTTAATTATTCAGATCTCACACATTAAGTGCATTTGTTTTCTAAGTCTGAATCTGAATCATTCAGATCTTGATCATTAAGTGTGTTTGTTTTTTTAATTTCACAACAACTTAATGGGTTTAAATAGGTATGGACGATTAAGATCTATAACAGAGACTTAATTTCATTAAGATGTTACTATACACATTCACAATTAATTACCACCACTGCTCGCCATTATCAACTACCACCCTGCACCACCCACCACCTCCATACGCAACCACCACCACCGACCACCACCATCCTCAAGTATAATCGTCACCGTCATCATTATTGACTACCACCACTCGCCACCTCACCACTAATGACTACCACCACTCACCACCCCCACAATTATCAACTACCACTGCCACCATCACTATCATCCTCAACCACGACCATCCACTCCCCCACGTCAACTACCACCACCATTATTAACCATAATAGTTAGTACCCGCGATTATCAATTACCACCACTTTCCTCAACCACCATCCACTATTATCAACTATCACCACCCACCATTCTCAACCATAATCTCCACTACCAATCACTAGTAGATACTACCCCGAACCACCACTATCAACCAAAACCACTACCAACCACCACCTCTGGTCAGCATCCACAAATACCACCACCTACCATTCTCAACCATAATCTCCACTACCAATCACTAATAGCTACTACCTCGAACCACCACTATCAACCAAAACCACTACCAACCACCAACTCTAGTAGGCATCACCACCATCACCACCATCAACTACCATATATTTGTTTAAAAAAATATGTTGTTGATAAAATATTAGGTAAATTAGTATTTTATTTAAATTTTATATTTATTAATTTTTAAATAAAGATAAATTTTTTTCATCCAGATGTTGAAAATAGTCTTAACCATTTAGTGTTCAGATACTAATACACATCTTAACATTCAGATGTGTATTCAGATTCAGACATCTTAATCTTAATACACATCTTAATATTCAGACGTGCATCCCGATTCAGACGTCTTAACCTTGAAAAAACAAATGAGGTCTAAACATACTAATATATACATAAACTATCTAACAATGGAGTCTTTTGGTAATATCTGAACTCCTAAAGCTATGGGTGGAAAATTTAGTTTTTAGACCCAACTAAGTCAAACAATCAATTACACCCAAGTCACAAATTAGTTGGGCCGACTACATGAATCCTATCCTATACATCCGCCTCGTACAAATTATGCGCAGAATTTGATGGTGCTTTTTCCACTTATCATGCCTTTCTTAAAGCATTGTCAAAGTTATGCACATTATTGTTCATGAAAAACCTTATTTATGAAAACAAATAATTAATGGAAAACTTTGATTTCTTGTTTGCTTACTGATTCCATGCAAATAATGCTCAGAAATCATAATATTAGCACTCACTGTAGACATTTACTCCAGTTTTATAAACTGATAGACAAATAGAATTTCGTTTATTTTTTTCTATGCGTATATATAGGAATAATGATAGTCTTAAAGGGAGAAAACCTGAGTTATAAAGCTGTGAGCACCATTTAAGCCCTCCTCTTCACCTGTATTAAACAAAAATATTACAGCACTTTTGAACCCATGAGCCCATTGAGACACTCCTCGAGCAAGCTCCAACATAACAGCTACACATGAACTACAGTCTCCAGCGCCTTCACTAAAGAAAATTCAACCAATATGATTGGCCAATATTAGCAAGTACCAGTTTAACTTTGCATGCAGGTGAACAAAATACTTGAATCATTGGATTAAAGTAAAGGTAGTTTAAACTATCAGTAAAAGTTTAAGATAAAACAGATAACAGAAAAGAAAAAAGGGGTTTCTTTATCATGTTCTTGACATCATAGAGAAAGCAACAAAAAACCTGTAAAAGAATAAGTTGCACTAGTTCATAAACATTTAAAAGGTCAAACAGAAAAGGCATATACAGTTGCTGCAGATAAAGGATTTTGAACCAACATGCCACATGCTATCCTCTGGAAAATACTATAAGAAGATGTCGAAGACAGCCAAAACACAAATGATATGCGCATAGAGCCAACTCTCCTGCTGATTATAGAGGAGAGAAAAATACTTTTCTTGATTATAACAGTCACTACAAAGTAGATTCTTATGTAGGAGCTGTTAATTTATTCATAAGGAAAGGGGTCTTTTGGTTCAAAGACAAGTTATGCAAGGATTACTCATACGGTGATTGCAATACAGGAAGGAGTTAGTTAACGCAAGGATTGCGACACGGGGATTAGTAATGCATGGATTGGCAGTGTAAGGATTAGTAATGCGAGGATTGGCAATGCAGGGATTAAATAATACAGAGATTGTAATGTAGGGGTTATTTCTCTTTGGATGTCTGGTTTGCTATGAATACGCCATGTATAATTTAATGTGTTTACGGACAAAAAGGTTTTGGAGGAACTTGCAAGATTGGGAGGTTGCAGAAATCTAAAGGTTGGTTGAATTGCTTCACATACAAGGAAATATACAGGCTAGCCATGATGTATAGAGGGGGGCGAGGAATAATGTAGTTTTTTCTATTAAGTCCTATTATGAGAAGCTTTTGAATAGAACGGAGTCAGCTTTTCCACAACTTGGTATGGATCCCTGAGGTATCGAGAAAGACCTATTTTTTACTTGGCTAGTTGAAAGGGGTTGATTGGCTGAAAATTTTGAGAAAGAAAAAGATTACTTGTGGTAGTTGGTGCTTCATCTGTAAATATTCAGGAGAAGACGTGAATCATCTACTTTTACATTTTCGGATAGCATCTCATTTGTGATATGAAATACTGGGATGACTGTTCTTCAACCGTTGTTGCCGGGCACTGTTTAAAGAAATATTGTTTCATTGGACCTATCGAAGAAGAAAGAGATGGCACGGGGCGTGATATTGCTCTCCTAGCACTTGTGTGGACAGTTTGGGGAGAGAAATAAAAGAGCTTTTAATGGTGTAGAGGAGGATTTTGTACAATTGAGGAATAGCTTCTTATCCCTTATTTCTTTTTGGTGCATCCACGAGATACCTGTATGTATATAAGATAGGGCAATATTCGTAGACAACTAACATTTCATATTCTATCTTTGTATGTATACTCCTTGTATAGGGGCATATTTTGCCCTTCTTTTAATGAAGTTCTATAAAATTAAAAAAAATAATAATGTGTTAACTGTTTACACAAAATAAAAGTTTGTTTTGGAGGGAAAGAAGATATAAATTTGCGGGACCTCATTCCAACAGTTTAATTCATGGATCACTAATACCCGCATTCTTGTTCCATATTCTCCCCCGCATAAAATAACACACAAATTCTTGCATAACTCAGACAGTTATTTTAAATGTGAATAAGGAAAAAGAACGTACCAAATAGAGTTTTCTATTAATGAAGCCCAAACGGTGTATATCTTATACCAAATTTTATAGGGGTAAGAAAATGTCGACCAATAAATATATAATGAATGTCGAGTATCATACATGTATTATAACTCCTAATGAGTTCTACCAAACAGCCCCTAAGTACCTTATTTGCAAGAATCTTAAACCCTAATCAATGTACAGTATCATAGAATATTTACAGGATTTTGTAGATGAATTCAGAAATACTCTTGACATACCCCTTCAAACTAGAAAATATAGGTCATAAGCTCCAACCTTGCCACAAATATATTTGACTTTTGGACCACGGAACGGTTTGTTGGACATACCTGTCCAAATTGCCAAGTACACTAATAAACCTGGTGGAAATGAGTCCTGACTTTAGTTTCACACAAAAAAAGGTAACAAGCAACTCAATATGCATGGTACCAGGTTGGATGTAATATGTACTGAATCCTACAACAACAACTACGACGACGACAACCCAGTAAAATCCCACAAGTGGGGTCTGGGGAGGGTAGCGTGTACGCAGATCTTACCTCTACCCTGACGGAGTAGAGAGGATGTTTTCGAAAGACCCTCGGCTTGAGCCAACAGAAAAGACGGAAGAGAAGGGAAGGGACAATATATTAGTACCATCAAACAGAAACCAAAGAAATAATACTAGCATCATAAGAACTAGAAAATAGTTGAAATGCAATAACAAAACCATAATATAAGCCCGATGCTATGAAAACGTAAGGATAGGGAGAACACAACATAAGCACCTAGCAGTCTAAGACCACCCCTATCGAACTAGCCTCACCCCTGGACTCGACTATGTCCTAACCTACAACCCTAACGCTCGACCTCCACACCTTCCTACAAGGGCCATGTCCTCGGAAATCTGCAGCAACACCATGTCCTGTCTAATCACCTATCCCCAATACTTCTTTAAGCCGCCCTCTACCTCTTCTCGTCACCGCCAGGACCAAATTCTCGCACCTCCTCACCGGAGCATCAAGGCTCCTCCTCTGCACGTGCCCGAACCATCTGAGCCTCGCTTCCCGCATCTTGTCATCCATAGGAGTCACGCCCATCTTCTCCCGAATAACTTCATTCATATCTTATCCATCCTAGTATGCCCGCACATCCACCTCAACATCCTCATCTCTACCACTTTCATCTTCTGGATATGAGGGTTCTTAACCGGCCAACACTCTGTCCCATACAACATGGCCGATCTCACCACATCTCTATAGAACTTACCTTTGATTAACGGTGGCACTCTCTTGTCACATAGAACTCCTGATGCTAACCTCCATTTTATCCACCCCACCCCTATACGGAGTGTGACGTCCTCATCAATATCTCTGTCCCCCTGGATAATCGACCCCAGGTACTTAAAACTACTTTTCTTAGGGATGACTTGTGCTCCAAGCCTCACGTCCATGCCCACATCTAGGGGTGTGCATTTGAATCGGTTTATTGATAAATCGAATCGATTATTTGTTATCGGTTTATCGATATCGGTTTATCGATTTATCGATTTCGATTTCGATTTCGAAATTTTCCTTATCGAGTTATCAATTTCGATTTTGTCCTCTTCGGTTATCGGTTTATCGATAAACCGATAAGATATACTAAAAAGACAAATATACCCTTATTCTATAATACTCTTTCCTTTACCCTAAGTCCCTAACCCTATTATTTCCTCTACCCATTCTTCAGCCGCTTTTACTTTTCTCCCTCTCTACCCATTCACAAATGCACCCACCTCCACTTATGTATATCTAATAAATATTGTGCTCTTTTGTAGGTAAGATTTGGACAGACAGAAGCAAAGGTTTGTTTCTTTGGCTTGCTTACTGATTAATCAGCTATTCTATCCATGGTGAAAACAGTGGAGAGACGATAATTAACTTTAGATTTGCTATTTTGCAGGGGTTTATGACTTGTCTCTCATTTTACTTTCCATTTTATCAAAGCGTATCCTAAATTTTTTAGAAATAAGTAAGATTTTATGCTGTTAATTGATGATTATGTGCTCTCTGATCAGGTGGAGGCCATCATGAATGACTTCATACAACTGAAGCCACAATCAAATGTTTACGAAGCTAAAACTATGGTTGAAGGTCAAGGTTCTATCTGAAATATCTGCTTTTACAGAAAGTAGATGTCAAACGTCTTCTAGTGTTTCACTTTGGGAACTAAGCCATTTACAGTCCAATTTGAATCGATCCTTCTGATTTTGATAGGGACTCTTGATGGTTTCACATTTGATTCGACGAGGAGGCTGAAAATTTGCAAAGACCAGCTTCCCAATAGGAAAATTTGCGGGATTCCACGGACGAAGAGGCTGATTTATCGCTTTTAGCTTCTTTTTGTCCATATTAATTAGGTGTGTTTATAGCGATATACTTTCCGTAGAATCCCGCAAATTTTGTTATTCGGTTATAGGTTACACCAATAAGAAAATTTGCGAGATTCCACGGACGAGGAGGCTGATTTATCGCTTTTAGCTTCTTTTTGTCCATATTAGTTAGGCGTGTTTATAACGATATACTTTCCGTGGAATCCCGCAAATTTTCTTATTGGTGTAATCGATAACCGAATCGATAAGCCCCAAAAATCGATAAATCGAAATCGAAAAAATCGAAACCTTATTGAAACGATAATGATAAGCATATGTACAAATCGATAATCGATAAGTAATTATCGATAAGGATCAAAATCGAATCGATAAATTGAATGCACACCCCTACCCACATCCCCCCACTCGGCGCTAAACTTGCATTCCAGATATTCTGTCTTAGTCCTAATTGTACTAAAGCCTAATTGTAACATATTAATTTCATCCTGGTCATCCTTTCGAATAATAGCTCAAGTAATTTCGACCATATAAGCTCATATGTTGCCAAGGCGTAGCCCGATACTCAGTTTATTACTTGACCTTGCAACCACATCTTGCTTCTTATTTTTTTGCGCGATCAAGTCTCCACTGATCAAAACACAATATCCAGATGGACCATTTGTCAAAGGGCGATCCAACCCACTGACCAAGACTCCCTACAACTCGCATCAATAGCAGCTTAAGGAGTCAAAGATTGATTGAAAGCCAAGCCAAGTCAACGCGTCCCCTCCTGCCAAATGGCCTATCTACTTGTGATCATGACTTGATCGATGTACGGTTTGGGTTCTAGTTTTTTACCACTACACCAGTGACCATCACAGCAATCTTACAGAAGTTGGATAAAATACCGATAGTGAAAGAAATATATGGACATGTCATAGTAAAATAGCTTAATTTCCTAACTAATCTCTTTGACTGGTTTGCAGCTGTTGAGAACTCCCTGTAAAAGTATTTATAATACCAAATCAACATTCAAACTTCAATCTATAAATTTCTTGAATTCTCTGCAAACTTGCCAACAACAAATAAAATACGACAAGCAGACTAATCATTTAAAATAATAGAATATTAAGTTTTTTTTATGATGGCGGTGTCCTGGCCAGCTTGTGTAAACCTCACCAGATATTTGCTAACTCCCACCAGCACAGGAACCGAGTAACTCTGTCCATCAAGGCTTAGGCGGATAGGATGAAATCTTTTTTTTTTGTCAAAACTAAGATCTCATGGTTCTTCTCCTATTTCAATAACCACTAAGCCACACCCTTTGCTTCAAGTAATAGAATATTAAGTTTGGGACATGGAACACAATTCCCCCCACGAGTTCAATTTATTATTAGAGATTTATACAAGTTAAGAAATTAATAGTAGAACTGCCTACTATATATCATAGGAACTGTAATGACACTTCGACCTTTATACAATACTTGCACAATATCCAAAATCTCAACATACCTACCATTTATTGCCACTACCCAAGATGGTATACCATGTGTTAAGATTGAAGCACACTAGGTTTCCAAATAATAAATGAAAATTAATGAAGAATGAAGAATAGAGAAGAAAGGACAAGTTGCCCCCAAGAACAAAGAGAGGACAAGTTACCTCACAAAGTTGAAAAGAAAGTTTTTATCCAAGAGAGCTTGAGCTCTCAATCTCGTTGAAGGCTAGACAATGGAAACGGAAAATGATGAAAGAGAAGAAAGAAAGATCCTACACATCTTGCAATGAAAGAACACTGACATTTTACTGTAAAAGAGGGTGTTTAAGTACATATTCAACAGCCTTAACATCCTCGTGGGAGTCAATTAGTGTAACATCTAATCTCTGACTTGGACTTCAAATCATAAATCTTAATCCTTTCTCAACTTGCCTCCTTCTCAGCTTACAATTTTCTGCTCGACTAAGGAATATTTTTGTGTAGCGGGTATTTGGCAAGCCAAATTGAACAAATAGTGTGACAAGAATCCTAAACAAACATCGTCAACCAAAAATTCTTGCAAAAGGCCAATATAGAACAAACAAGTGTCATCACTATTCTTACACATAATGCATCAGTTTGAGGTTAAGGAACATAGCAATTGTGATTACATGAATTAAGCCTACTTAGACAAAGAACCACAGCATACTCTGATTTTGTGGGCTACTTCCATCAAAATCAAAAGGGTAAAAGGAAACATATAAGAAGCTTTGAACATGATATAAGAAAAAGGGTTTGCCAGTCAATATCATGGATGAATTTGTAACCATCTCTGAGTATCCGTACAGCTGGCTAAGGTCATTCCCAAAAGAAGCCTAAGAGATGTTCCAGTAAACACATCTACAAGTCAACTTTTGGAAGAGAAAATTTACATTTCAAGAAAATAATTAACATTCCGAAGTCACTGTGCATTTCTAAAACTGTATTTGAGGAACTGTTGTGATAGTCAGTTCAGGAGAAGACCAGTTTTACCACCTAAAGAGTGTATCTCGACTCTTGAGCTCCAGGTGGACTTTTGAAAGCCGACATTCCAAATCTAGTTTAGAGCATCTCTTGATATATAGTCCATGTAGGTTCGGACAACAAAAGACACACAGATGACAGGAAAGTGCTTTATAGTGCGATATGGTGTCTTGTTGGAGAACTGTTATAAGATTTCCAAAGGACCAGAAGACCATTTCTACAGAATCAGCAGTCTAATTTAATTTTTCTTTTCTTTGTTTCCTCAAGGCTTTGTGCTTCTGCTTATGTGAGACTTCTTGGGGGAACTTACATCAATACACCTGTAGATGTATGCACAGCATATACATTTGGCATTCTTATCGGAACTTATGCCAATACTTGTTGGCACGGGATATACCTTTTGCTTTCTTATTCTGCGTTGAACAAATCAGAACTTTTTTTTAAAATTTTGGGAGGCCGGGGGAGGCTATAAAGTTGAACATTACGAGGTATGGAACTTAAAGCCTTTAGAATGAGAAGTGCAAGTGAGCAATTATTGAATTAGTCATTTAATCAGACTGAAATAAGAAAGAATAGACTTAACAGTAACAATATTCTGGATTCTTGAACCATATTTGGTACATATATTAGTGTGAATTGCAATTATTTCACAAGCAAATAGGTAAACAAACAAACACACACACACACACACACACGTATATATATATATGCAAGAAAAGAAAATACAATGTCTGAAATTCAATGAAAAGGATGTAGGAGAAACATACGCCGAAAACACAGTATCAATGTGGGAAGATACTAGAATAGCATTTTCTGTTGCTTCAGGTGCATATTTCGGCGAGATCCTTAGTACAACGTGATTCAGATCTGAATAAACAAGAGTTTTCCCCTTGAAAAGTCCACCGACCATAAGATTAGCACCAGATTTAGCATGAAAAAAATCTAATTCTACGTCAACTTCCCAATGAGCTTTTTCTTTAATAGTTTCTGTGGCTTGAAAGACGTACTGCATCAGCAAGAAGAAACAAAGAGCATAGAAAATTAGCAACTTTTAAGACTTGAGATTTCACTCTCAACCATCAAAATGAATTTAAAACCGTCTATGTGTGTATAAGCACAAGAATTGGCGATGATCAATGGTAACACTTGTTAGGGTTTTGCTTTATGCTACTAGCTTTCACAGAATTAAATTTTTTTGTTACCTAGGAATTATGTATTTCAAAGAGAACCCTCTTGTAGTCATGCTAAATATCCAGTTACAATGCAGTTACACCTATGCCTAACAGTCTAAAGAAATAAATGTTTTGGAACCACCTTCTCCGTTTCTTTTGTCTATAAGCAACAAGTGTAAATGAACCTTCCTTTTCTTCTATAAAAATCAACACCAAAGAATAAAGGCCTTCAACTATAGATTTTAGTGCCTCAAAGCTATTTCTTTTCATTTCTCCGCTTAAACTAAATATAAGAACTAGTTACACCCCAACTTGTATGGGACCGAGCCATAGTTGTTGTTATTGTTGTATAAGAACTAGTTTAACATACGATTTCCCTTTCAGAGAATAAATAACAACTTTCAGAAAATGAAACTAATCAGGACAGTCCGGTGCCAATGCATCCCACATTGGGTCCAGGAAAGGACCTCACCCCATGGGATGTGATGTAGATAGTCTACCCTAATGTGCATTATTGGATGCTTCCACGGCTCGAACCCGTGACCTGTCTCCGTGTGACACAACTTTACCGTTGCTCAAGGTTCCCCTTCAAAATGACACTAATCCAATTGATTAACTGAAAAAACAGTATACCTGCAAGGCATGATCCAATGCATCTGAGCCAACAGGATGTGGACCCAACTGAGTCAATGCTTTAACATGTTTGATGGCTTCATGCTCGGAGAAACCCCTCTTACCAACTTCGTCAGCACCAAGAGGTTTAGGAAGATTGAGAAACTGATGTTGATACACAGACCAAGTTCCATATGCCACTAGCACAAACAATGCCAAAATCACATACTTTGATCTCTTGGCTACCAGAACCACAGTGTCCTCGGAATTTCTTGTCTCAGGTCTACTCGATGGATTAGATTGCGCAGAAACTTTAGACCTCTGCCTCATTTTCTTCTAATAATACAAAATGATCCAATTAAGCATACACCTTATAAATAGGAAGCATCCAAAGAAGATGATTTTATACTTATTAGATAGATTATAACAATATCACCGGAAAATTTTATTGAAAAAAGATGAAGATTTATATATTAAATACTTTTAAATAAAAAAAATCCTTAATAATAGATTGTAACACTACTAATGTTTTTCATTATTCATCACGAATTACCACAATCACAACAACAACACCAAAAAAAAAAAAAAGCCTCGGTGAATTTTGGGTTATTTATATGCATTATAACAACATTATCCATAAAAAATTCATGAAAAGAGTCAAAACATTTAAGACAGGAAATCGATACATCAAAAGACTAAAGACATAATAAAACACAATAGCAGAAGGTAGTTTACGCGTACATATCTGAGTACATGAATTGTGAATATACTGATGTATTAACAAGTAAGAAAGGAAAAGATAACCTTTGTGTGATTGGTAATGGCTATAATGGAGGAAGCTTCGAGTGGAAATTGTAGTTGCAGATCAATACAAGAGAAGACAGGATGGGCAAGGGAGAGTTGAGTTTTGTGGGTATTTAGAAAAACTATAAATTTTTGGAACGCTGTCGTTTAGACAAGTCCATCGAGCCGTTTGAAGAATTTACATAGAATACAACTTATTTAGTACTTATTTAATAAGCTACAATCGCTTATATAAAATATAATTTATTTTTAAAATTACAACTTTTAATATTCCTAATATAACTTTCTTGAGATTCTTTCACCTAAAATCTATCTTTATATAGCTCTCTTGAGATTTTACATATCCTTACATAAAATGTATGCTCCTTTTAATTTTTAAATTTTTTTCCTTTTCTCTCTTCTAGTTTTTTATTTGGCAATGGATATGAAACAACGAAGTGTTCAAAGGTCTGCCCTCACAGACATTGTCACGTTCTATTCCATGATTCTTTGCTATTAGACATTATAATTTGAACATTGCTTATTGATAGTATCGTAAATTCATCTTGAAAATATATACCTTTCTATAAAATTGTACAACTTCTAAATTATTCTCCTTTAAATAATATTCGTACGCCTTTTCAAATATCTTGACAACCCGTATGTTATTGTCTTTGACAAAACATGGGAAAAATTGTTACTTGAAATGGTGTGTTTGGTAAAAAGAAAAATGTTTTTCGTGGAATAAATAGTAATCTTATTTATTTTTCGGTGTTTTGGTACGCAAATTAAGGAAAATAATTTTTGTAGAGTATTCATAAATAATTTAGATTTAATAAACATGAAGCCATAAACTTTCGAACCAATAACCTTCCGAACCCACAAATTTTTAAACTTCTGAACCGCTAAACTTTTGAAACAGCGAAATTTCAAACCCGTAAACTTTATAATTTCTAAACCCGTAAACTTCCAAACACATAAACCTCTGAACTCATAACTTTGGAACTTGTAAAATTTTGAACCTTTAAACTGAAAAAAAACTAAAATTGAAAAATATTTTTTTTTTAAAATTTGGGGATTGGGGAATTGGTGGTTGGGGG
>ML435705.1:69436-84674 GCA_005239525.1 Nicotiana knightiana
CCTTTTTGTAGAGAGGGGTGGGGTGGTTGGTAGGGGTGGGGAAGGTTTAGAAGGAGTTTTGAAAAATGTTTTCCTGGTAAGGAAAATAAGTTTATAAGGAAAAATATTTTCCAAAACATTTAAGCCAACCAAACATGAAAAAATTTGGAACGAAAATATTTTCCTTCATACCAAACACACCCGAAGAGTTTGACATTAATTGAAGATGGCTATATATGTATAGTGTATAAGTATAAACATACAATTTGTGATATATTCAAATAGTATACTTAACATATATTATATGTAAGGTATATTAATGATATATACTTGGTAACTATACGTACACGGTATATGTATATTAGTGTAAATGTAATTGGCATATTAACTGCATTTATAAATATATTGTATGTATATAAGAAATATATGTGATATAATAATCTATTTATATACGTATATAATATAATTATATATCATCAATATATCATTATAGGATATATGATTTTTTGAAACTGACTTTAGTAGATTTGTTATTGATGGTCTTTATATAATATTTACTTTATTTCACCCAAAAAAAAAATATATTGATAAAGTTGAAGACACTACTTTTAGAAGGAATAAAACAAAGGCCGAAAAAGATGATGAGAGATTACTATTAGGAAATGAGTGATTGTTTTGATAAGTTTTCCACTCCTTTAGGCTTAAAATATGGCATTGTACAATCGTATCGGTTAGGTTTTGCCAGCTGACGTACATAGGAGAAAATCTTTTGTGTATATAACGCAAATTTGCAAATGGTTGTGATAAATGTTATTCATTCTTATAGGCCTTGTAGATATGAAAATTTCATAAAAATAGCAGGGGCTAGCCAGTTTTCGGACTGGTCATTCAAAGATAGCCAGTGTTTGTCAAATCATTGAAAAATAGCTAGTATTTTACTACAATTGAGACAAGTCCAGCATAATATACTGGAGTTCGGTGCACCTGTGTATGAACTTCCAGCATGTTATGCTGGAACTCCTACACGAGAAAAGTTCCAGCACAAAATACTGGAGTTCTAGTATACTTATGCTGGAACTCCATTATATTATGCTGGAGTTCCAGTATATTTATACTGGAGTATTTTTCGAATTTTGAATAGTGTTTTCGTTCAGATTTATCTTTACATGAAAAGTGGCTAAACTTTGATACTTTTGAAAGTGTGATTATTTTTGAATGACCACTTGTAAATCTGGTTATTTTTTAATTTCTCCCGAAAATTTCCCTTACGTTTATGCCATTGAGGCCCAAAAATATTGTCACCTCGCTATACTATATTAGAAACTGATTTTAATTTAATTATAATTTAATATACAATTTACCAATTATATACAAAATAATGCATTAGACTAATCTTCTCTATTTTCTCTTCCCCTCTTTTTCAGCTTGAAATTCTGTTGTCGTCCTACTAGTAGTTGCCGATCTAGTTTGCTATATGATCATTGGTACGATACTACTTACATTAACAATAACAACATACCCAGTGTATTCTCACAGTATGAGGTCTGGGGAGGGTAGTGTATACGTAGATCTTACCCCTACCTTGTGGAGGCGGAAAGATTGTTTCTGATAGATTGCACCAATACTTTTCCCCAATACTAATCTTTTTTCCCTAATACTTTTCCGGCCTACATCTACCACTCCTTATACCCATTCAACCTCTAATACACATCTACACATTTTCCTTCACATGCCCCATCTCACCTTCCCTTTTCTCATCTTTTCAACCATTGAATCACTCACACCTTGTCCCGATTATCTTTGTTCTTAATTATATTTCTCCTAGTATGCTCATATATTTATCTCAGCTTCCATATTTCTCCTACTTTTATTTTTTGGGCATGAGAATGATTGGCTACTTGACTTGTTATATTTGTATATTATTGCATACAATGATTAGCCCTTTCATTATGTTTTTTCTTTCTTTTTGTTTTATGTTTTTCTTTTTCTATGTCAAACTATGAACACGAACGATCACTTCTGAAAGAGGAAAGATCATCGATTTCTTTTAGTTTTCTGGAATCAATAAATTAAAGAGTATTAGTCAGAAGGGAGTTGTTTGAATTTGAAACCCTATTAATCCATTAAATACTTCTGATTGACATCCATTAAAAAAAACTTCAAAGCTTTAAATTCGAAAATCAAAATTTTATTGTTTATTTGGATTGGATATTGTTACAAATAATTTGGAATATCAGTTTATATCTCAATTTTGAGAGAATTTGGTGAATATTCAAATTGATTTTGGTTAGAATTTTATATTGAAACTCAAAGAAGAAGATAATAAATTGTATCTATTATGTACGTCGAGTGTACAAACGGCATATAAAATATATACAGTTAATATAAGTGTATACAAGTTATATATAAGTTATATGTAAATAATAGCTTTTTGTGCAAAAATATTGTGTATAAGTTATATGTAAATTATAGCTTTTGACCAGCTTTTGTACAACAAAAATTATATTCAAGTTGCATATAAATTGTAGCTTTTGACCGAATTTGTATATATTTTGTAAAAAAATTTAGTTACTTTATGTAAATAGAAAAACCTAGCTAAAACTGGGTAAATAAGTTTAAAATTATATATATAGTACCCAACAAATATGTACTTTGTATACCATCAGGTATATAATTCACATTTTATATGTTATAATAATATATCACCATATACAGTAGTATACTTCAACTGTATATTGTAATTTCGGTGAAGTTATAGTCATCAATGGTGAAATAATGAAAATTTTAGTAATTTTTTACGAATTCGTCGTTTTTTATACTATTGTTATATCTCTTCGAATTAAACTTTAATTTCTTTACCCTCGATTCTTTAAGCAATGTTCTCCAATAGTAGAATAATCAAAATATGTAATTTTCTACACGTTAAAGTCAACATAACTTAAGATAGTTTCAATATTTTGCATTATTTGCGTTCATAATTGAGTCGTGACATTACTAACGAATCCTAATTATAAAATAGCTTTATATTATACCACCAAAACTATCACGACCCAAAATTTACCTATCGTAATGGCACATAACTCAACCCGCTTGGTAAGCCAACCGTCAATACACCTCTAATGAAATAATAAGAAATTGATAAATGAAATAACTGAAATTTTTAGACAATAACCCAATGATTGGCAGTACAAACATGAGCCACTAAGACATAGATTTACGAAGCTGATATGAAATAAATACAATATTTGTTTAGAATGTACATAAAAGAATTCGAATCTAAAACTATCAAGGATAAATGGAAGCTATATCCGAAAGGCAGGTACATCTTCAGTGCCAGCTCTCGCCATCCATAGCATCTCAGCTCCAAGATCCGCACACAAGGTGCCGAAGTGTAGGATGAGTACAACCGGCCCCATGTACTCAACAATTATCACAACTAACCTCAGCGAGGTAATTGAAGCAAGAATTATAAATGATGCTCGTCAATCACCTGTACAATCCATAACTTCAACAAGTACAAAACAATAATATGATCGAGTCATGAATCACAGATAAATCCACCTTGGTGCATACCATAACTTAACGTACTCTACTCATTCAACAATCCAACATATAAAAAAGATATGCAAATAAAGCAACTATACAACAAAGGAAATTACAAGTAAGGATGAAATACAATAACCAAGTCAAACAATTCGTTGCGGCGTGCAACCCCATCCAATAGAAATCATATTAAGGTCCTAATGCCCGCACTAGAATTTCAGTAACCGAACTAAAACCAATAACTAGCTCTCCTAGAGCCTACATCAACCAGAAACCCGTCGATTTCGCACGGTCAGCGTGTACATCATCAAGAAGAAACATGGGAGGGTGATCCTAAGGGGATGGATCTGTATCCACACGCAGTACGGACAATTCACGTGCTATTATAATCTGTCTGACGTGTCACGTGCTCAATATCATAATTCGTCTGGCGTGGTCACATGCTCAATATCACGAATCCTTCTGGCGTGCTCACAAGTTCAATGTCACAATCCGCCCGGCATGGTCACAGGCTCAATGTCAAAATCCGTCTCGCATGGTCACATGCTCAATATCACAATTCGCCTGTCGTGGTCACAGGTTCAGTATCACAATTCGCCCGGCGTGGTCATAGACTCAATATCACAATTCGCCCCGCGTGGTCACATGCTCAATATCACAATTCGCCCGGCATGGTCACATGCTCAATAGCACAGTCCACCCGGCGTGGTCACAAGCTCAATATCACAATCTGTTCGATGTGGTCACAGGCTACTAGTCCAATCCATATCACACAGAAAGCAGATATGTAAGAATACATGTACATGATCAAAGAATATCAAATTTTATACTCCTAACCAGTATAAGTAAGGTGTATGCATGTACAAAGTGTGCTATCATAGCTCAAATCGGGCAAATACATCATAAAAGTAGCAAGTATCAGGTTCAATCGGGAGATTACCCTATATATAATATCAAACATGGCTCAAATAACTCACAACATGGGTACAAATATATAAGAACCATCACAACATAAATCTTAGCAATAAACTCAAGGCATATCGTAGCCTAAGCACTACCCGAACATGAATAATACCCCGGTGTATGCATACAAGCTCAATCCCCATACATGTTCGTCATCCATTGCATATAGCTATCACAAATAACTCAGGCAACTATATCCTCAACCAAGTTTAGGTAAGATACTTACCTCAAGCAAGCCAAATAGATACTCTAGAAGCTCCACCCCGCATGAATCAACTTCCGAACGGCTCGAAACTAGCCAAAAGCAACTCAAATACATCAAATAATGCCATAGGAATCAAACCCAAACGATAAAAGTCGAATTATTTATCAAATACTCAAAATCAACCCGGGCTCGCACCTTGAAACCCAACAAAACTCACAAGTTTCGTCAACTCATTCGAATACGATTCCAACCATACTAATTTTACTCAAATCCGACTCTGAATCGATGTTCAAAACCTAATTATTCACTTTAGAAATTACAAAAAAAAAAACAAATTTCTCTTTTAGATTTATCAATCAAATGCCAAGATCAATGATGGAATCATGTAAAAATAACTAAATGTGAGTAAAAATAATTACCCCAATCCAAATCGTGAAAATCTCATCCAAAATCTCCCAAATCCGAGCTCCCAAACTCAAAATGTGATCAAATAAGCTCAAAGTCCGAAATATAGTACTTATATACATTGTCCAAGGATGTTGCATCTGCGACAAAATAATCGCTTTTGTGGGACCGCACATGTGGCCATGACCACACTTCTGCTAGACGCCTCTTCTTAGCCCATGTCGCTTCTTCGACAATAAATCTGCTTTTGCGCTAAAGGGACTGCTCCTGCAGTCGCGTAGATGCACCTAGGACTCTGCATATGTGGTCTTCTCGTCCTCCAGTCCAATTTCGCTTCTGCAACAATAAGTCTGCATCTGCGGACTCGCATCTGCGTCCAATCCTCCACAGATGCGGAAGCACCAGTATCAGAAAATTCTTCAGCAATGGAACAATAGATAAAATAGTCTGAACTTATCTGAAATACACCCAAGCCCCTCGGGGCCCCATTCGAACATACCAACAAGTCCCAAAATATAATTTAAACCTACTCGAGGCCCCAAATCACGCAAAATAACATCAACACCATAAATCTCACCTCAATTCAAGCTTAATGAACTATTTCAAACTTACCTCTAAATAACTCATAATCACCTCAAATTTTGCACACAAGTTCCAAATGGCATAACAAATCTATTCAACTCCTAGAATAAAAATCTGAACTCGATAATATCGAAGTCAACTCCCGATCAAACCTATGAACTTTATGAACCTTCAAATTCCCGACTTTTACTAAATAAAGCTGAAACCTTCTAGAAGCATCCAAATGCAAATTTGGGCACACGCCCATGTCCAAAATCACCATCGGGACCCAACGAAAATATTAAAACTCCGCCGAGGTCAATTACCCAAAAGTCAAACTTGGTCAACTCTTCCAACTTAAAGCTTCCTAGTTGAAAATTATTCTTCTAAATCAATCCCGATCCACTCAAAAATCTAAAACCGATGACACACACGAGTTGTAATACACCATGAAGCTACTTAGGACCTCAAACTATCGAGCTGGATGCAAATGCTCAAAACAACCGGTCAGTTCGTTACATTATTCCCCACTTAAACATACGTTCGTCCTCGAATGTGCCAAGAGTCATTCCAAAGCCATCATAACACTGTATCAATTCACCATACATACCCATTGGTGATCCTAAGTCACCCCAATCCATATAAGCCTGACAACACAACCTAATTGAAGATCTTTACTTCAACCTTAGTCCACAAGCATCAGAACCCAAATTCCAACATTCGAAATTCATTATCAGACATGATTCTCGCATTTATACATTGTATAGGTCTGAGAAAGTTGTATCAAGCCATAACCATATTCGAAATATAATCACATGATAATCCACATAACTCGTATACTCATAACAATAACTTCCCACCAAAATAGTTACTTAATAACAAACCCGGTACCGGTAGCAAACCTCACATTAAATAAAACCTTATTCTAAACCTTCGTACACTCCCAAGGACGAAAGAAACATGCAGAAACTCATAACCACTCGTCAGATCAATAATTCGTGGATCTTTCTCTTATGATAAGAACCATAGCCGAATTCTAAGCTGACTAATGACATTATTCTTCCAAACGTACCTTAATCAAATACAATAGAACTCATTCCAGGTCCAATGACCTCATCTCATCCAGTACAAGTTGCTCGATCGACATGCCATACAAGCACCACCTCGAGCTACATACCGTGAAATCAGTGCATCAAACAAGCAACAACCCGAATGTACCTACTGATGGAAAGATAATCAAATGAGAGAACCGTCCCATAAGCTCAATAAATATCACCACAAAGCGCAATGCTATGAACCCATCACACATAGGATAAGCAAAACACACGAAGTAAACACAAAGGATCATACCCCGAACATGACCTAATCCAAACACCGGTCCACATGGATTACCCATTGCCCAAATTCTCATACTCACCAAACACGCGTATAATAACAAGAATCATGCGAAACGCTTGACCTTTACCATGAAGAAACGAATAGTATGATAATACACCAACAAGAAGACCATAGCCAAGGCGCCACCGACTATTTAACACCCCAAGAGCCATCTCGCTCAAGTCCCACCACAAGGCCCAAAATGAACTGCATCATATGTGTAAATACTCAATAGTCTCATCACACCTCCTAGCGTAGAAGAGTAACACATGGAACATATCATTTACGAATAAGATAAACTCTAACCGAATGACACATCCCTTAACAATAGATGTGCTGAGTAACCAAATCCGACCCAATGTAGAATACACGTTCTCATTAGGCCTACTTAGTGGCCTCCAAATTAATTTTGATCCACCTAAAATAGGTAAATAACCTATAAGAAGTCCACAATAACCTATACATAACATATACAATCAGTCGGAAACCTCTTAACACACCTTCATCATTCGCAACCAAGGTATAACCTGCCTTTGAGAACCCTCCTAGTCTTTAAATCTTTAGAATGCAAGAATCTCTATGTTCGATCCCAACTCTACCATTCAAATCATTGACACATACCTCATACACTATTATTTCACGAAAAACACTTTCATAATTCTTCCGTACCACATAGCAAAAATCTGAACATTAGTAGTTGATCAACCAGGCGATTATCATAATATCAGTCAAGAACCCGCAAGTCAAAACAAAGTGCGCCTTCTGAAATGTGCACCCTTATTAGGTGATACTAGATAGTTCCAACATTCTTCTAAACATCTTAAACCGTGATGTTTAGAACTCATGACCTTCCTTTCGAACAGAACCGCAACCTCGCACATGCAAACCTCAATCTCACATATTGCACCATATCTATCATACTGTTATATAAAAACACGAGAACCCCATTATCAACCCTAAATCTCAAGTAGGATACACAGTGTGGTCAGCTAGAAACCTTCTACTTGACCCCCATCCAAAAGAAAATCACAACACGTATCATACTCTTAATATCTTTCAAAAACATCCGTCATAAACTGCGATCAAAATCATTGAGAACTCTTCAAAACCCATTAGTACAAACTCAACCATTAGAACTGAATCCCTCTAACTCAACCAAATTATGCAGATCGCCGAACCCAAGAGTATTGCACAAAACACCTGTAGAGTCTCACCACCAAAGGAACAGATCACTTCTATTATTATGCTGATCTAAACCACTACCAAGCTGGCCTATTTCTTCGAGTTCTCTCGATTTTCCTTTAAGTTAACACTTTCTCCTTTCTAGTACACTAAGATCCTTAACCCAAATCTCAGCACAAGAGATCCTAGCATGAAACCACGTCGTCCTAAAGCCCATAAGCCAATTGTATTCCCTCTTAAGCACCCAAAAATACCGCAACCGAGATACCCCGTCTGAAGAGAACTTTTGTAACTCTGAAGTAGTTTTCTTAACTCCTATTATACTAAAATGTAGAATCCATAATGATACACAAATATTGCAAGTCCGGACACCATCCAATGCAAATCTCATATCTTGACGGTTTACAAATTTGGAAAATCCTCAAATGCCATATATGAATCTTGAACTCATTAGAACCTTCTCGAGAGTCATCCACTCTACTCAAATCACCAATGCACTGCCAATACGAGCCGAACGACTTGTGCCCCATTAGTACACAAACACCTAAAAAGTGACCCCACTCTTCAGAAACCGAGTGAATTCCTTCTCCTAGCACACTACATCCACCATGAATAATAAGTTGAATCCTTCCTAGATTTTCATATATCTATAAAGTGAAATAAATCATGCATCGAGAAATTTTCTTACTCGACTCATCCCCGAAATCAACCTCTCAAGTCATAACTTGTAAGGCCCCGTAAAATTTCTCAAGAATTTGTGGGTATGGTGTTGAGGTAGGCTATTGTGTTTGGAAGGTTATGCTCACCATAATACAAAATTTTTGGGTCGTGTAATGCATTGTGGAGCTGGTGGAAAATTTGTAAAAAATTACAATTCTACGATCCATTTTGCGACCACAAATCTGTTCCGCTGGCCGTAGAACTATCGCAGATTGGATCAAAGCAACTTAATTTTGAGGGTCTTTTCACAGTCCAATGTGCGACCGCATAACCATTTCACAAACTGCATATCCATCGCATTTCAGCAAGGGAATTTTTTTGAAGGAGATTTTGCAGTCTAATATGCGACCGCAAAATTGATTTGCGGGCCGCAGAATCAACCGCAGACTTGATCAGGCTAACCTAGTTTTGGAGAACCATTTTGCGATCCACTTCACAAACTGCATACCTATTTTGCGGTCCCATATGCAATCATAGACCTGACTCGAAGGTTGAATTTTTTGGAAATCTTTACCCGACCATGTTTTACTAAAAAGGCATAAGGCGTTATTTTAGAAGGCTTCAACTTTTGTTTTAGAGAGAGGAGAGAAATCTAGAGAGAGAGAGAGAGAGAGAGAGAGAGAGAGAGAGAGAGAGAGAGAGAGGCTCCAACATACCTACTCATCAAAATTCTTACTCAATCTTGAAGATTCAAGGGGAAAGCTCACAAGGTCTTCTACAAAGAGATAAGGTTTTATCCCTAGCTCTCAATTTTGAATTTGGGTTGAATGTGAGGAGTGAAAAGTATGATTCTTGAGTTGGGAGTTGGTCATTTGTGCATGCATATGCCGATGAAGGTGGCGTGGAGGTTGTTGAACTAATATTGATGAATTATCGAGTTGGGGAATTGATTGTGGGTGAAGGGTTTCCATCATAGAACCTTGTAGTCAACTTTGCACGTTTGATGTTTGATGAAATGCCTAAATGAGCTAACCCTATGTGAGCCTTTCTAATTATTGTTCAATTTGACTATGTTTCTATAGATTGAAGTTGCTAAGAGTAAGGGAACATTGTAGTAATTCTAAGGAAAGCTAAATCGAGGTATGTTGGCTAAACTCCTTCTAGAGAATCGGAATCCGTGAGTTCCTTGTAAATTTTAAACGTGGTTTGTTCAAGCCCCTATTCTTATTTCCCCGAGTTGCCTATAACAATTGATTTATCTGAATGTATACGTATTTAAGTAATGTTCCAGTTGCCCTATCATGTCACTCTCCATTGAGAAAATATTTCAAATGTGGTTATTGTATCTAATGCTTATGACTTAAATTCATGTTTCAATTGCAAATCATTATGCTCTCGTTTGGGAAGTGAATTCAATGTGTTTAAGACTCTTAGTACTCATGTATTAAAGTCATGATTTTCAAATGTTCTTTATGTTGATGACTTATGATGATCCTTGAAAGTGAATGAACGATAATATGAAATATGAAATGCAACCATCGTGCCAAGAATATAGAATATCATGTATAGCCAAGAGTGCCAATGGAATGAAAGGGGTTACAAAAAGGCTACGATATGTACACTTTTCTTTTATATAGAAACTGTTTTGGGAGTAGGTTGGGTTATGAATGCCCAAGCCCAAAACTACACGTGCCGGTGTAGGAGTTGATTGAGGGGTGAGTCCCCATTATGCTATATTGAGATTATTCCCCTTGATAGGGATGAGCTGATAGCTAGTAAGGACCATGTCGACCCGCATGGTATTGTGGTGAGATGGCTTAGCTGATCGGGCAAATATCGGAGGTCAAGCCGCGTACATGGTGGTAATGTGTTTCTATGTCCACCCGCATACATTGGGGTGAGACGACTAGTTGATTGGGCGGAGATCAGCCTCCATGCTATGTGCATGGTGGTGTGTCAGTACTAAGGATCTCCCAACCTAAATTGAAAATGTTTAGTTGAAGTTTTATTTTGTTTTAATTTGGAATTTAAATATGGATTGAGTTACTTACAGCTTCCACATTTCTCTCATTTTATGTGGCATTGTATTCCATAAGAGGGTATTCAACTTTACATACTAGTACTATTCCATATGTATTAACGTCTCTTTTTGTCGGGGGCGTTGCATCTTTAATGGATGCAAGTGATTTATCATCAGGTGGCATTGATCGTTGATAGCACCATACCCTCTTCTCAGCCGACTTAGTGAGGCATACTCTATATCGGGGCCTTGTGTCGTTTTGATTCTCTTGCACATTACTTTTGAGGTATAGTCGGGGCCTTGTCACCGACACTTTCATATTGATCTTCTATTTTATTTATCTGTGGACATACTATGGGACGTGATTGGAATAGGGAAATCAAATCTAAAATCATGTAATTTTCGGATGTTTTCAAAATTGGCATATCTCTATGACCTCATCATGGTCACCACCGCTATGCAATACTTAATCTTCTCGAGTCTAAACTCGTCAACAAGACATAAGAATCTGCACCATTCCACAAATAAACAACATGAAAGATTCCTAACACACTTATAACTCAAGACTGTACAACACATCAGAACAAAAATCAAGTGCCCATAGCGCTTTCTCATCCAAAGACAAATTCTTCATGTCATATCCCAACCATCTAAGCACATTTCGTAGTCACATAATACTCAGCATATAGTTGTCCAACCATTCACTGCGCCATCAATCCTATTTCTATTAACACTACCAGACATATAAGTCCAAAAGTACATACCCACACAACTGAAACTATCGAGCCCAAGCTACAGTCTGAACCTGGCCTCAAGTCCTCCAGGATTGCTCATCTCCACAACACAAAGAACACATATCGCACCTCATCCAAGACATCACAAGTCATCAATGTACAATTGATACCGAGTGCTCCCATAACATACAAGTGGATGGAAGGAATTCAAGGAGATACGTTCAAGCTGAATCAATGTTGGATGATAAGGTAAGAAAGATGTGAAGTTTCCTAGAACCTATGAACCTAGGGCTCTGATACTAACTTGTCATAATAAAAAAATCACCTAGTCATGATGGCACATAACCCAACCAGCTAGTTAAGCAAAACAACAATCAACACAACTCTAATGAAATAATAAGAAATTAATAAACGAAATGACTAAATGTTTTATACAATAACCCAAGGGTTGGTAGTACGAGTCATGAGCCACTGAGACTTAGATTTTAAAAACTGGTATAAAATAAATACAATATCTGTTTGGAATATACATGACAGAATTCGAATATAAAACTACCAAGGATAAGTGGTAGCTATATCTGGAAGGCAGGTACATCTTCACCGTTAGCTCCCGTCATCCACAACATCTCAGCTCCAAGATCTGCGCACAATAAGCAGACGTGTAGTATGAGTATAATCGACCCCATGTACTTAGCAAGTATTATAACTAACCTCGGCGAAGTAAAAGAAGCAAAAATTATAAATGATGCTTGCTAATCACCTATACAATTCATAACTCCAACAAGTACAGAACATTAATATGATCAAATCATGAATCACAGATAAATCCACCTTTGTGCACACCATAACTTAACGTACTCTGCTCAGTCAACAATCCAACATATAAAAAAGATATGCAAATAAAGCAGGTAAACAACCAAGGAAATTGCAAGTAAGGATGAAATGTAATAACCAAGTCAAACAATTCTTTGCGGCGTGCAACCTGATCCAATAGAAATCACATTACGGCTCAAAGGTCCACATCAAAATTTCAGTAATAGAACCAAACCAATAACCAGATCTCCTAGAGCACAAATCAACCAGAAACCCATTGGTTTCTCACAATCCACGTGTACACCATCAAGAAGAAATATGAGAGGGTGACCCTAGGGGATAAATCCTATCCACACGCAGAATTGGCAACTCACGTGCTATCATAATCTGCCCGGCATGATCACATGCTCAATATCATAATCTGTTGGCATGACCACAAGCTCAATATCATGGATCCGCTCGCCGTGGTCACATTCTCAATATCACAACCCCTCCGGCGTGGTCACATACACAATATCACAATCTGCCCCGCGTGGTCACATGCTCAATATCATAATCCGCCCACCATGGTCACATGCTCAATATCACAATCCATTCAGCATGGTCACAGGCTCAATATCACAATCTGTCTGGCATGGTCACAAGCTCAATATCACAATCCACTCAGTGTGTGCCACCCATCAAATAACTCAAGCAACTAGTGCCTCAATCAAGTTTAGGTAAAATACTTACCTTAAGCAAGCCAAATTGATACTCTAGAAGTGCCATCCCGCATGAATCGACCTCCGAATGGTTTGAAACTAGCTAAAAGCAACTCAAATATATCAAACAATACCACATGAATCAAACCCAAATGATAAAAATTGAATCTTTAATCAAATATTCAAAGTCAACCGAAAAGTCAATCTGAACCTGCACCCCGGTACCCGATAAAAATCATAAATTCCGTCAACTCATTCGAAGATTCCAACTATACTAATTTCACTCAAATCGACTCCTAATCGATGTTCAGAATCCAATTATTCACATTAGAAACATTTATACAAAAAACTCCAATTTCTCTTTAAGATTCATCAATCAAATGCCAAAATCAATGATGGAATCATGTAAAATAATCAAATCCGAGTAAAAATACTTACCTCAATTAGAATCGTGAAAATTCCTTCCAAAATCATCAAAATCCGAGCTCCCAAACTCAAAATGTGATTAAATAAGCTCAAAGTCAGAAATGGAGTGCATACTACCTAGGGATGTCGCATTTGCGATAAATAACCGCTTCTGTGGGACCGCAAATGCATCCACAATCCCGCTTTTCTTAGCCCATGTCGCTTCTGTGACAACAAATCCTCTTCTACGCTAAGGGGACCGCTCCTACGAGCGCGTCGATGCGCCCAGGACTCCGCATTGCGGTCTTCTCGTCCTCCAGTCTAATTTCCCTTAGTCGGATGAAGCATGCCGCCATAGATTCAATTTTGTGCGTGATCAAGTGGAGAAGAACCAGATCAAAGTTAGTCACATTTCCACTGCTACTCAGCTTGTAGATGCCCTTAGTAAACCATTACAAAGACGAGCCTTCACTGACTTTGTCAATAAAATTAGTCTTCGACTTGTGAAGCCCGTCTTGAGAGGGGCATGATAAGGATAAGGATAATCCTAAACTTCAGCAGCAAATCTAAACTTAAAATCAGTTATTGCTAACAAACTTTATTTATCATCATTGTGTCATTATTGTATTACACTCCTACATCTACTGTAACTCTATGTATTTATTGGTACTCAATAATACAATAGACATCAACTTTCCTGCACCCAATCTTTTACGCTTTTATTTACAAGATGAAATTTTAAACTTGTTATGTTTTGCAAACGTTTTAGACGAAATACACACATGGGTATTTTATTTTTCAAAAAATTTCAATCTATTAAAAGATTTATTAGTGTAAGTCTTTATATTTCCCCCATTAAACAAAGGAAAATTTTCGTTCCTACACCTTATAGGAAATTATATTACCAAATATGTTCATAGTTTGCATATTATCCGCTATGCTAATAGTATTTCTACAAAAAATAAACAATTCATTAAATAAGGAATCATTGTAGCTGTAGGCTTCCTTATTTAGGCGCGCTAATATTGGGGAATTAAAGATTCTTTAAGATATTTCGTTAAATAAGGAATCATTGTAGTTGTAGGCTTCCTTATTTAGGCGCACTAATATTGAGAATTCCTTAATTAATTGTCTGGTTTTAATGAATTCGATCTCCTTTTTTTAAAATATTTAATTACTTGAAACTCCACTGAAAGAATTAAAAATATACAAGTTGTTCTAGGTTGTCAATACTTACGTCTAACGTAACAATATTGCAGATGCGTGTTAGTAAGAAAAAGGTGGATGATTTAGTACTATTTTGGACAAAAATATGTATCTATAATGTGAAACATACATTTCAGGGGAAGCATGTCGAGTCCAAATATGTACCCAGTTTGTAGATAAATTATAGATTATTTGTATTCTGATTGTAGATGCTTTATTTTCTGTTTTCACAAATCAAAAACGACTAAAACTTCTACAAATCTTCTGCAAGAAACACAATTATGTCGAAAATCCCGATTATGCTACAATTGAATGAGAATTGGGATATTAAAATTCAATGTATCCAGTTTGTAGATATTTTGTAGATAAATTGTAGATTATTTGTATTCTGATTATAGATGCTTTGTTTTCTGTTTTCACAAATAAAAAATGACTAAAACTTCTACAAATCTTCTGCAAAAAACGCAATTATGTCGAAAATTCC
>ML435707.1:1670-29348 GCA_005239525.1 Nicotiana knightiana
CTACAGCCATTCCCATTCATGTAGGGGTCTTAAAGACTTTAGGCATTGTGCTTAAAAGTCTAAGAGTGTGAACTGGGAAATGGTGGGAAATAAAATGGAGGAAAATGAAAATTTGAATCAAGTGAGCTTTTGTTATGAACTTTGTACCACATTGGTGAAAGACAACTACACTTGTGTGTATAAATATAGGATCACTTCTTAGAGCTCTTAAAAGGAGTTGAAGAGGATGTATCCTCGCGCCGTCGTCGTCGCTCGCTCGGCTCGGATTTGGATTTGGATTTGTCAAATGATTGATCGATAAGATTATTTTTTGGACAAAGTTTATTTAATTAATTATTTAATAATTAATTAAATGTCAGTCAGTTCATTAACGGAATTAACTGAAATCCAAAAAAAATGATGTTTTTGCTGAACGTTGTTTTCCTTCCTGAACAAACACTTTTTCCTGAACAGACATCACACCTATTCCAATAATTGCCTATAAATTTTGAGGCATGGCTTCTTTTTCCACTCACTGAAAAAAATCGAGATCATTCTGAATACTGCACTCTACTTCGCAGTCTCTCTCTCTCTCTCAAATTCGTAAGTGTGAGTTTGCTCCGTTCTTTGAGTTTGTTGGTATCCTGCAGTTGGTATTGNAGAAATTGTGGACTCGGAATATTTCTTATCGTTTATATAATTTTCTGTTTCTTCTAACAGTTTTTCTGATTTTCTAGTTTTAACACAGTGGCGAGAATACATAATGTGACAATTTCAAGATTGAGTTGAGGCTTACTTTCCTAGTAGGGAATTCCATTAGAACCCATGTGCTCTATGTGTTCAATAAATCTAAGCCATGTCTTCTTACGATCCAAATATTCAGTTCACTTCATTCTTATTCAGCACGACGATATATGTAACATAAATACATGCTCATATGTATTACTGATTGTTACATACATTTTCTTTTTGTGATATTTACATTTAGTTAAGTATTCAATTTCAACACTAATTCATGCATCAATGTGATCATTCAGTAGGGGGAATTGGCCAATCTCCTACAACGTGAATGCCATGATGCCAGGATTAGTTACCCCACGCTCGCAGGTGTCAACTGTTTGTTGGGGAGATAGGCCGACACTTCCCTGTACGTGTTCTCAGATGCTCACGTACGCAGGGCCACTATGTGTTATGATTTTTCAGAAAAGTGTTTCAGTTTTACCTTACAGTTTAGCGTATAGTTTCAATTTCCAGCTCATTACTTGTTTATAAAATCTTATATATAATTTATATGATTTTTCGCATATCCACCTTCTTTCACATTTTTCCCAAAAGATCTCGCTCCGGTTAGGAGGTAGCCTATGAGATTTACTGGGTATGCTTTGATGATGGTACTTAGCCCGTTTGGGCCTGCTACGTCGTGTGGCAAGTATTGAGGACGTAGGTAACGAGGCACGTGGCAAGAGGAGAGATATTCCATATTTAGTTTACAGAATTCGTTGATTCATCTCAGTGGTAGCGGACTCTTTTCAGATAGTGGATTCTTTTCAAACTATTATTTATTTTTAGATATTTATTTTATTTTCGGGGAATAACCTGCAGGCTACGTATTTTAGTTTTGCCAAATTCTAGAAGCTCGTGACATGTTAGTGAGTTAGTATTAAAGATATTTTGAAATTTATCCGTTATTTATTATTTTATCAGTCAGTTTAAGAACTGCAATTAGACTAGAATTAATATTTAAGCGCATTAGGTTGTTTGGTATTGAACCTAAAGTTTTGATACAACTAGTACAAGGTTCATTGAAAGAATGTAGTGGTTGAGTGACAATCACGTCCGCCTCAATTTGGAAGCGTGACAATTATCATGTTTTCCCGGGAAAAGAAATTATCATATTTTTTTATGTGAATTTTGTAAATATACACCTGTTAGAGAGAAAAACTTGGTTAAATTCGAAATATTCTTGAATAGCTTGGAGTAACTAAACAACATATATAGACAATAACACTAGAACTTCAAAGGTCGAATTTTTGACATTATATTAAAATTTTGAATTCGCCAATCACACTAAATAATTTGGTTGGTTTAATCCAAGATACCTAAAAACATCAAAATTACATACCGATAAATATAAAAAAATATAGAAAATAAACAAAATCAAGAAAATGTGTTCGCCCAAATCTCCTTCGCTGGTGAGACATATTGTCGTGGCAAGTCATTTATTTTGTAATATCCTTTTGTATCTAATTTTAAATATGACAAACCAAACATGCAAATATACACTATATAATTCAGTGATTATTAATTTCCACGTAATAATCCATGTATAACTTGTTTCTGAACCAAACAATCCTTTAGAGTTCAAATTTCTATACGGTAATAACAATAACAATATATTCAGTGTATCAACAAATAAAGTCCGGGGAGGTTCGTACATACGTAGACCTTATCACCTACCCTGTAAAAGTAGAGGAGCCGTTTCTGATAGACCCTCAACTCAAGAAAATTAAAGCATAATCACAATATATAGTTTTGCAAAAATATATAGAGTGGAGAAGCCATAAAAAAGAAACAGTAACAACAAGAAGATAAGATAATATATAAGGTAATCGAAGCAAGAGAAACAACATATAATAATAAGAATCTAAAAATAAGAAAATTCGATAGTATAACATATATAAAATTCTGTATGATGATCATAATATAAATATTGACTCTATCAAGTCATCTATTACTACATATAATCATCCATAAGAAATACCATTAAAATACACCACAAATATAAATATATATATCCTCTACATAAGCAGTGTTTTTTTAATGGGCAAAATATATAAAGTATTAGTGATCTAAAGAAGAAGAAGAAGTCATACATGTTATCCCAATGTCCAACCATTTGACTTCTCAAAACTTTTCACAAATCTTCTCTCATTTCCAACCACTCTCTTCTTCTTCTTCTTCTCTTCTCTCCCTCTTTGAATTTTCATCTTTAATTTGAAACAATATGGGCAAAGCATCCAAATGGTTCAAAATACTCTTCATTTTCAGGAAAACTGACTCTTCTTCTTCTTCTTCTTCTTCACTACAAAAGAAATGGAGTGACGTTAAATCCTACAGAGATAAGGATTTTCAACAGCGCCATCATGATGATAGATCACACCACTACGGTGACGGTAGAAATGACGTGGTAGTGACAGAGATGGATTCGAGATTTAAATTTAGTAAGTTCAATCTTTGCACGTTCTTATAATTGTGAGTTCAGAATTTAATATTTGATATAATATTTATTAATTTTTTAACATATTATTAAATCGTTTAAAGAAGACGTGACATTTTTTTTTTATATAATTGGAGATAATGTAACATTAGATTTTTTTTAATTTTACTTTTAGTGTATGCTTTTATACTTGTAAAACCACATATCTTAAAACTCGCATAAATTGGAACAAAAAACGCATATATCTCTTACGTAAACACTTGTTCAGTAAAATTATACTATATGCTACATATGCCTTTGTGCAGTGGACCCCACCAACAGCCCCGTCACGGTACAAGAGGTGGTGGAGCTGACAGCTAGCAGCGGTGGTACAACAGCGGCGACGACGTGGAACGGTGTCGTTTTTAATCGTGAAGAATGGGCTGCCGTTGTTATACAGTCACATTTCCGAGCTTATCTGGTTAGTTATAAAGAACTCTCTTTGTTTCATTTGATGTTAAATTAGCTATGTTTTTTACTATAATTTTCTCAAAACACTTTTTGTTATTTTAATATATTAAATTTTTTTTTAAAGAAACTTATGCTCAATTCACATTGGAAATTAAATTATTCGAGCCTCATGTTTTGAACATTTTCACATAAAATGAAATGGAGGGGTAATTAATTCACTCTTTTTTTTTCCTTTTCCATTTTGTGAATTCCACCAATATTTTATTCTTGATAGGAACAGTTTCTCGTAATTTGTGAAGGACGGTGAAAAAGGTGTGGAAGGTTTTGTTATTGTCTGGACAAAGAAAATTAGACATTTTACTAGTCTTCATATTACCTTTCTTTTTGTTAACGTTTCATATCTACCTTGGGTGTCCGGCTAAATCTGAATTTACGGTAAGAAATCTATTTTTACTATTAGTATTTTTATGTAACAATTAATGGATTTAACAGACAAATAATATTAATGGGGCCAGAGTGGATTGACAGTCAATGAAACAAAACAAAAATCACGAGAGATTAGAGTTTAAATTCCAATAAAGAAAGAAAAAAAAACAAATCAGATGTTTTCTTTTCCTTTACTTAAGTCGTGATGGACAGAATTATATGATACTTATCTTAAACTGTTGCTTAACTGTGTATTAATAGAATTTGGTATAAACATCAACTTTTCCATGATTTTGTACTTTCGATTAAAAAACACAAACTTTTCTTTTTCTTTGAGTTTGTAATTCTTTTCTATGATAAAGAAGCACCATATAAGAGTGAAGCTAGTTTAAAAGCAACAAAAGAGTACCCATTGCCAAATTCGTGTAACATTAAATAGGGTCATAAAAAAAGAGTCCCGTGTGAGCTTCTACTGCCTGTAGCAGTACTTGCCAAATTTCATAAGGGTCTGTTTGAAAAGTCACTCGGTAATTAAAATTGATGTAGTTACTAGGATAGTAATTACGACGACCTGTTTGTTTATCATAATGTAATTACAGTGTAATTATAAGCGTACTGTTTGGTTGCACAAGTATAATTGACGTTTGGATCAAATTTCAAATGAAGTAATTAACAAAACATAAAAGTTAATATAATAAATATATGCCTATAAATGATTTTTTATAAGTATAAACGATATTAGATATGGTATTTAAGATGCATATTTTTTTCAATTGAATATACACTAATTATAATCATATATTTATAACTAATATGTAAAAATAAATGATATAAATTTTCTAAATTTATAATAATTAATTTAATCAATTGTAAAAACTAAAAATATACGTTTTGTAAAACACCATAGAATGCATGTTTGATAAAATAAATTAATATTTATAAATACTATGTTATAACATTATGCAAATGTTCGACAAAACTAAACTATCAATTCTATCTAATAAATGAACAACATGCAATGTGAAAAACAAGTCAATACTACTAAAACAAGTAAATTGGACCCCTCTCACAGTCATCAAACCTGCAACACCAAATTCCTCTCCGCCCTCTGCTCGGCAACGCAATTCCCATGCTCACAGCCAGTTAGAGCAAAAAAATCCACCCCCGTCTTTCTCTTAAAACTCACCTCAGTCTCGTAAATGTCCTTCCCAAATCCTAGCGTAAGGTGTATGATCCGCCGAATCCATTGCTGACTTCACCACGATCGATTAGGTGAAAGGGTTCTGCAAAGTTTGTTTTTTCATACAGGCAGCGTGGTTATAGTACTCATATTGNTAAAAATATGTTCCAATACAACTTAAAATTAAAAAACATAATAAGTTTTTAACCTTATTCAACAATGAAATTCTATTTTAATGACATCATTCATTATATGTTCAGTTTTTAATGAATCATTCTTTTTTATATTAGGAAGTGTAGTTTCAAAAATAAGAATAATAACGTAGTTACACTAAATAAAGAAAATAAAAATAAAATATACGAGCAATTACTGGAAATCACAAAAAATAAAGGTGGAGAAAATATGCACGTGCCCATCCACCCCCATGGGCCTACCCCTACACCCCAACTCCCAAAAAGAATTTTTGATCTTATTACTACTAGTTTACTAATTTTTCAATTTTTGTGTAAATTTGAAGTCGAGGAGAGCATTAAGAGCATTGAAGGGACTTGTGAAGCTTCAGGCATTAGTAAGAGGCCATATTGTGAGGAAGCAAACTGCTGATATGTTACGGCGTATGCAAGCACTAATAAGAGCTCAGTCGAGAGCTCGTGTTGGACGATCTCACGTTTCTGAATCGCCTCATTTTAGCGCTAAGTCTGTTCAATTTCTTCATCATGTAAGTGAAATATCACCTTCCCCACCATTTTCGAATTTGAAAAGAAGCTTGAAATATGCTAATTAGTAACAAGTTGTAGTAATTGTCAACTAATCAAGGTAAATTCTTAGTTTTACAAAGATTTTGTCCTGGTTCGATAATTGTATTTCTGAATCTTGATGTATAGGGTCCTGCAACTCCTGATAAATTCGAGCATGTTACTCGTGCAAGGAGCATGAAGAATGATCAAATGTTTATGCTCAAGGTATTGGTTGGGTGTTTTATGCTTCAGAAAACTCATTATCTAAGGAGAACGGCCGAAAATATCTCTCTTTACATTCCGTTATACTTTGATGTCGTTCATACTGTTCTTGTTGGCAAATCGTCTTGTATTTGTCCTTAATCTTTACGCAGTTCCAACCTGATATAATGGTAGATAACTTTAGACTAGAGTGATGATTAGAGAGATAAGTTTGGACCTTTTTCGAGACACGTGGAATCCAACCAATCCATGATAGAGCCATGTTACAGTCAAGGGGCAAGTACGAGACGACTTGCTAATTAATGACAAGGATATGAAAAAAAGGGCAGTTTGGTGCACTAAGCTCCCGTCATGCATGGGGTATGGAGAAGGGCCAGACCACAAGGGTATATTGTACGCAGCCTTACCCTGCATTTCTACAAGAGACTGTTTCGACGGCTCGAACCCATATAACGACAGATAAAATTAAAATATTTCATATGCTAGAGACCTGACGTGAATTGCTTCTCCTAAGCCGAGGGTCTATCGGAAGCAGCCTTTCTACCTCAGCGAGGTAGGTGCAAGGTATCCGTACATACTACCATTTTCATACCCCACACAGAGAGAATATGTTGTGTATGTTGGTGTTGTTGTATTTCATATGCTAGAGAGGTAAATTTGGACGTTTTTCGCATTATCTATTTGCATAAACTTATGCCTAACATAAAATGGTATTAATGCAGAGGAATTCTTCAAACCATATAGGCTGCAGAATGGATAAAGAACAAGGCTCTTTTGCAAGAAGTGGCTCAATTGATGATATTGGAAAGATCCTTGAAATAGATAATGGAAAACCATATATCACTTCCACACAGAGGAATCTCTTCTATTCATCTGATCTTAGCTTAAATTCAGACCAATTAAGTTACAGCTTGGATGAAACTTGTTTCTCATCTGCTGATCATAGCCCACAACTTCACTCAGTATCATCGAAATGTGCTCGTTCGAGGCGAGGGCCATTTACGCCAACTAAGAGTACCGATGGTACAAGAAGCTACTCGAGTAATCATCCCAACTACATGTCTTATACCGAGGCAGCTAAGGCAAAGGCGCGGTCTATGAGTGCACCAAAACTAAGACCTCAGTATGATAAGAGGTACTCAAGATCGAACTTGCAAAATGGTTCTACTTATTGTACCAACTTCACTAGCAAAGGCGTGTATCCGGCGGGTTCTGGTCGATTGGACAGACATGGAATGCCTGTTAGAGGAGATTCGGATGAGTTTAGCCGTGGTTTCTTGCACATATATTAAGATGATTCAAGTTCAATTTTGCAGTTTGAGTTTCAAAATTGTTTAACATGCTAACACATATGTATCTAAGTCCAAATGTTTAATGTCCTGAACCTGCATTTTCCTTTTGTATTAGAAATATATTTACTGAACTGATGTGAATCCCTTTGTGTCTGGTTTTGATTTAATTATAAGGAATCGTTTGGTAGGAGATATTAGAAAAAATAATGCAACCTTTAGCTTTGTGCATTTCTAATCTCTTGTTTGGTATATTTTTTCAACTCTATGTATAACTAATACAAGTATTATCCTATTTGGTATTATCCTATGTATAATTAATACATAGCAAAGCTATGGTATTAGCAATGCAAGAGTTTTTAATACTTGCATAATCATGGTTAAGGACATAATTGCCCCTCAAATCTCTCAAAGTGCACAAAGTTAAAGAAGGTGGAGGGTATTTTTGCAAATAACTATGCAATGCTTTAATACAACAAACCATACAGTAAGTAAGAAATAACCTTATCATAACTAATCTCAGCATAACTAACCGCAGCAATACTAATACCGGTACTGCTAACATACTCTATTCAGCACTGTTCTTATACTTCCTGCCAAACGACCCCTCAAAGGATGTAGTCTCGCAGTCAACTGCATGCTTTGTTTACTGTTGAATCCATAAATTTGTATTCAATGTATCTCAAATAGTTTCAAAATTAGAACTTAATACTCAAAGGGACTATCGGATACAACTTCTTTATCCTCACAAGGTAAGATAAGGTCTGCTTACACTCTACACTTCTCAAACCTCATTTATGAGATTACACTGAGATTTTAATGTAATTTTTTTTTTTTTTTGGTAATACACAACTGAAACTTTATGCAAACACTGAAAGAGATTAAATGGGAGGAAAGGGATGAAGGAAAAAAAGGCAAAAATCTAATAACATGTAGAAGATAAATAAGAATTATTGGCCTAGGAAAAGTATCACTTCACCTCTGTATAGATTCAAATTATTTGAATATATAAATAGATTAATGCCGTTAACACAATATTTGAATATTTTAAAATTTACTGGTGACGCCATTGGGTTCAAATAATCGTTTCTTTGTATTTCTTTACCGATCTCATTACACTCCTCTTTATTTTCAACTCATCCATGACTTTTTAATCCTTTTTGACAACTACTACGGGAACGATTTCCATACAACATATATGTAAATAATCAAGGCATACGTTTAATTTAGAGTACAAAAAGTTAAGGTCCTTAAAGTTTTTATTATATAAATACTTGTAAGGAATTAAAATTAGTGGAGAAGAACAATCTTCACAATTAATTTTACACTTCCTATGTTACCTTCACAACAAGCTTTTATTGCCAAAAGTTTTAAAAGGTCTTTATTTCTTTCTTAGATACAAAATAACAGATTAATATAATATATTAGATTAAAAATAAGGACAATAAGTAGCAAACAGGTTTCGTGGTGTAGTTGGTTATCACGTCAGTCTAACACACTGAAGGTCTCCGGTTCGAGTCCGGGCGAAGCCACTTCATTCTTTTTTCCCGCTTTCTATTTTTAGGCAGATAGCCGTGAGATGAAATTCATTTTTTTTATGAATGAAACATATTAAGAAAGAGAGTTGCAATGAACATAATCTCTCACTAAATCTCTGTGCTTGTTAACGTGATTTCTTTAATATTTATTCAAGTTGAGAGTTTGCTCATGTTGAGTATTAGAATGATTAGCAGAAATTGGAGAAGTTGATATTGAATTCCCATGATTATTATTGATGATTAGTAGCTCGATGAAGATATAGGTAACGGGAAATCTCACAAAAAAGAAGTGAACTCTTTGTTGAGGAACGAAACTTTAGTATTTGTTTTTCTTTAAACTCTTAATCTGCTCTTGCTCGAGGATTATGAGTCTATGACAACATGACAAGTCGAAGGGCTTCTATTTTCGTTGTAATTGGATATCAATGGGAGATTTATAGATTGTAAAGTAGACAAGGCAGGTTGATATGCGTTCCTTCAATTGTGTTAGTGAATGTTTGTGTATACGGTCAGAACGGGTCTGCCATTTTCATTGCTAATCGAGGCTGTATCATGATAGGCATCGGTTCGGACTCGCGTTATATCGAGCCTCAGTATGAAGTTAGATTGCTGAACCCTTAATTCAGAGGCCGGTCAAGAACGAGATCAGCCAAGATCGAGACCAAGCAGAACGGAGATCGAGTGAGATCGAAGGAGGTTTACCTAGTCAAGTAACGGTAAGCCAAAACATCTGTGATCAAGCAAGGATCACGGCGAAAATCTCTGCACGTATCAAGATGATGCCGGTTAATTAGCTAATCATGAGATTTTTTATTGTATTTGGAATTATACTATAAGTAGGGCTCCTCTACTATATAAAGGGGCCTAATTGTTTGTAATGGGGGTAGATTGACGCAATTCAAAGTAATATACTATTCTTTAAGCTCTCAATACTTTGTTATTTTATATCTCATTCTGCTTATTCCTTTGGTTCGAGGGTAACCTGTCTCAAGGGCCAAAGTTGCACGTCTTATTTGGTTTGCTTTATTTTTCTTTACGGTCAATTTTCAATATTAATTCATATATTTTCTCAGTTTGTGTCAAGTGATATCACGTATCTTTAAAACTAGATATAAATTTAATTGTTATCCGTTTTTAGGGTAAACAGTTTGTCCATTAATACGCAATAACGCAGACGAGAATAGCAAGAAAACTTTGGCAATATAAAATGCTAATTATACCCGCAACAGAGTAAAATGAACGTCAAGGGCAGATATAGAATGTCGCTTAACCAAATAGTTATGACGCATATTTTGTATATATGTTAAGAATTCCACTAAATAATTATAAATAATATATTACAAACCCACTAAGTCAAATGGACTGTAGCAGAATTTCGAGCTCGAATTCATAATATTCAAATTCTAAATCTACCTCTGTTAAATGAACATGATGGAAGAGGTAATGTGAATAAGCTGGTTACTTATTTGTCAAGGAGAGTTAATTCGACTTCTTCTTTATTATGATTTATCAAGTTATGGGGGAGACCAAAAACCCCTCTGCTGCTGGCGAGCAAATACATAATGTACTGATTCGATCCAGCAACTTGTTAGGAATGTTGGGTCGGCCTTCATTTACCCATTTTATCCATTGTATGAGAAGAAAATAGGCTTTGTTGTAACAATTGTATTTGTTGGTTGGACTTCATTTGCAATGTCTGGTTTTTGATCTTATTTTTTCGCAATAGCCATGGGTGGACGTTATAGTATTAACTATACAATGACCGATAAAATTACAATATAATGCCAGTATTAGAATTTCAGGAGGAAATAATGATCGATGAGGATTAAAAGAGGAGGCAATAATTCACAAAAAGAAAAAGAAAAAAGGCAAATTTCTATATGCAACTCCTTTCGTAATATATATCCAACTTATGTACTTGTACTAGATGAGTGTGATCTCGGTCAATGAGTGCTAAATTCTGAACAGCAATAACGATGACAAACTCAGTGTAAAGTGGTGTCTAAGAAGAATAGAGCGTACACAAATCTTGCTCCTATCTTGTGAGGATAGAAAAATTATTTTTGATAAATCTTCGACAAGAAAAGATGAAAAAGAAGTAATAGCAGCAAGCAGTAACAACAACACGAACGAAAGAAACAACTCTAATTATGGAAAAGTTGTTGGAATATAAGATGTCACTCTACATAATATCACAAGGTACAAAGAGAAGAGGAGAGAGAGAGAAACATAGAACACACTACTAATATATAGAAAGTTCTGCTCTTACAAAACAAGATTATAAATGAGCTTTTAAATATGCTAAAGGATAATTCCGATATTCAATACTACTAAAATAACACATACTATGACCAGTTGAGAACACAAAAGCATGAATGCACCTAGATAACATAAAGGTTTTGTACCTAATCACATAGATTCTAAACCACCACACAGCACTCAAAATTTCAACCCTTTCACTGGAAACGTCATCTTTGACAAAATCCAAGACTCCATGAGAAGCCTAAGTGCTGCTTCATCTTTGTGTGGAATGTAAGAAAAATGAGAGACAGCTACCGTTTAGAAACAAGCTTGAACCTGAACAGAGGTCTTGCTGGGAGGAGAAGAAGAATCTTGGTTGCAAGATCGTCACTTCTTTTCAACTGCTTCAGCACTACGGCATACTATTTGTTTTACTTTTTTAGACTTCTTGATATGTTTGGATGAAGCCATTGTTATCCACAACTCACAACTGATGTTCCTTTAAAGTTTAGCATAAACACTATTGTATACGGTCGAAATCAAGCTCGCCTACGACATGGTAAGCTAGGCTCGGAACATGACAATCAAGGACTGAAGATCCACCCCAAGTCCCATCAAATTAGAACTCAGGGTCAGAACGCCTACCTTCGAACATTTAGTCTGTGATCCAGAGTCGACCCTAGCTCCGAACGAGCTCGAAGAAACATTGTTAGTATAGCCAACGTAAGACGTTACGAAATATCCCTGACTGGTCGGATATTACGGTGGGAATCTCGGCACATATCAGTAAAGAACCGACAATCAGCAAATCAAGAGATTTTTACCTTTTATAAAATTGTACCTAAAGTAGAACTCCTCTATTATATTAAGGGAGGTCTGATAATTCATTTAACACATTGTAACACGCATTCCAAAGCAATACATAATTATTCTCTTCAAGCTCTTATTCTTCTGTGTCTTGGTATCGATTGAAGTACATTCGACTCGGGGGTGGCTAACCTTCCACTGCTGAAATTATCTAATTCGTATGATTTGTATTTACTTTATCATCATTTATTTCAATTGCAACTTAATTTATCATTTTGTGTCAAGTTAATCCATGTATCATTAAAATTACTTACAAATTCAATTATTATCTGATTTTGAACTTAAACAGTTTGGCGCCCACTGTAGGGATAAGGATAATAGTGGTTATTTGATACGAATCTCCATAACACACACTACTTTACACTTGTTCTTTGAAATGTCTCTAATTTTAGGTTAAAACACAAAATGGCAAACTCTCAATCAGCACCCTTACATGTTGACAATGAGTCTGGTCACCACGGTGAAATAACAACGTAGCGCCCGGTGACGATATACCGCCCGGTGGTCCTATCGGAATTCCGGTCTCGGACCCAGTTGACGCTAATTCACATGTGGCTATCGACACAAACCAGCCTACCGACCCCGAGAATAGCGTCCTTGGTGGAGCCCGATTGGCGGCTCAAAATACACAACACATTGAAGGAGACTGGATAAGTTTGCAGGTGATATTCGAAATGCTGCGGGCTCAACGGGCGGGCGATAGCTCAGTTACAGAACCAAAGTCGCGCCCCGAGCAGAGTTGAACCCGATCCACCCCCAGAAGTCACCCTAAGATATGAACCGGTCGCAAAGAGGTCGAATGAAAACGAATCGGGGACTAACCCCAAGATCATTAAGATGCTCGAGGAACTGACAAAACCGGGTAGAATCAGGGGAGAAGAAAATCAAAGCTAATGACAAAAAGGTATAAACCTACAATTCCAGGGTAGACCAAATCTCAGGAGCACCGCCGATATTGAAAGGCCTGGATTCCAAGAAGTTTGTGCAAAAACCTTTTCCTCCGAGCGTGACTTCGAAGCCGGTCCCTAATAAATTCTGCATGCCCGAGATTCCTAAGTATAACGGAATGACTGACCCAAATGAGCATGTAACCCCTTACATATGTGCCATCAAAGGGAACGACTTGGAGGATGATGAGAATTGAGTCTGTCTTGTTGAGGAAGTTCGGAGAGACCCTGTCAAAAAGAGCTATGATATGGTATCACAACTTACCTCCTAATTCTATTGACTCATTTGTTATGCTTGCAGATTCTTTTGTGAAAGCACACGCCGGGTCCATCAAGGTCGAGACCAGGAAATTGGTCCTTTTCAAAGTACAACAGAAGGATAACGGGATGCTCAGAGAGTTTGTGTCCTGGTTCCAAATGGAACGGATGGACCTGCCACCGGCCGCTGATGGACTCCATATTCGGAGCTCCTTGGCTTCACAATAGTTGAAACAGAACCTGGCGGAATATCCGACCGTCACTTGGGCCAATTTACATAACCGATATCAATCAAATCAGGGTCGAAGATAATCAGCTTGGGGCCCCTTCCTGGCCTGTATATACCACCAGAACCATCGATAGAGTCAAGAGAGACACCGATCATGAACTGAGATTAAACAGGGATCGGTATTAGTCGTATAATGGAGACCGAAGAAGTAGCGGGTCCAGGCGGGACTCTATGAGAAATGAAAGGAAAAGTGATCGAGGTCCGAGCTACCGGGGACTCATGAGAAAAAACAGCTTCGACGGGCCTGACGGGCCTAAAGAAGTGCCGAGATTATCGGAGTACAACTTCAACACCGATGCTGCCATTATTTTTGGTCATTGCTCCTTTCTTTCTTTAATTTTTTGTGGCAGGAGATATAGAATTGGTTATTGTTTATATGTTTGGTCTAGTCTTGGTGGGAAGGAGGTTTAACGGAGATGGTAATTAGGGGGTTTGGGCGAAAATTGTGGTTGAAAATTCAGAGACATTTACCAGTGACTTCTCTGGCCAACTCGAGTTATTCCGGTGATCTATCAGTTTCTTTGAGTTAGGGCTCGGTCGGAGGCTTTGCCGGCAATAACTTCTTTTACTGATTTGTGGGGGGGGGGGGGGGTTCAGTGATGAAGATGACATGAAATTTTAATACATTAATTTTAAAAATAGGACCCACAAATAACACATGGCAAGTAATAAATAGTCTAGCATATGATGTGTTGATATGTCACTGCAATTGATATACACGTGTTGTTGGATGTGTTTCTTAGTACTGATTTTGTCAAACTGGAGTGTTCAAATGAAAAATATATAAGTTTGTGTACCAAGTTGACAATTGGGCACAACTATAAGTGGTCACGAGGCCATTTTGTCAATAAATGCAATTTGGCAAGTATAATTTCCAAACGTCAATTATACTTGTGCAACCAAACAGTACGCTTATAATTACACTGTAATTACGTTATGATAAACAAACAGGTCATCGTAATTACTATCCTAGTAACTACACTAATTTTAGTTACCGGGTTACTTTTCAAACAGACCCTTATGAAATTTGGCAAGTAGTGCTACAGGCTGTAGAAGCTCACACTTTTATGACCCTATTTAATGTTACACGAATTTGGCAATGGGTACTCTTTTGTTGCTTTTAAACTAGCTTCACTCTTATATGGTGCTTCTTTATCATAGAAAAGAATTACAAACTCAAAGAAAAAGAAAAGTTGTGTTTTTTAATCGAAAGTACAAAATCATGGAAAAGTTGATGTTTATACCGAATTCTATTAATACACAGTTAAGCAACAGTTTAAGATAAGTATGCAGTAATTATAACCATGATAACTAATAAAAACTTATTTAAAAACAAATGACATGTATTCATTGATTTGGTATAAATATCGTATCTTGATCGAAAGAATATTTGAGTGGACCACTTTGCTGAATTTGAATATAAGAATTACCTATAAATATATGTCTCAAGTTGATAATACAAAGACATTCAAGGTTTTGGTGAAAGGTCATCTGTCCTAATTTTCTGAAAACGTCAAACTTAGACTTTAGAGAAGTGTGAAATGAATTATTAGGGCGCCTATCACTTTTGAAAAACTTCCATGCTTTTTGTGCAGAGGTCCATAAAAATCATTCATCTACAATAATAATAATTGCGCTTCAGTCCCAAACAGTTAAGGTCGGCTATGTGCAGAGCCGGAGCTTGAACAATTTCTTTATATTTAATTGAACCCAAGACTACTCAACTTCTTACTGGAACTTAGTGTTTTCTTTTGATACAACGTGATACCTGAATTTAATATCACTTGATATAATATTATACTAAGTCGCTTGTGCAGAGGCAGACCTACAACAGTTTCTGTAAGTTTAACTAAAGTCATTGCTTTTGCCTTTTTTTCTCAAACTACATGTACACGTATGTAGATAACATTAAATTGTGTACAATTAATAAAATCACACTCATCCTATACTTTCTGACCCTAGATCTTGTAACGCACTTGATTATACGACTAGCTAGTTTACTAATTTTTCTGTTTTGTGGGTAAATTTGAAGTCAAGGAGAGCATATAAGCTTCAGGCATTAGTAAGAGGTCATACTGTAAGGAAGCAAATTGCCGAGAGCTCGTGTTGGACGATCTCATGTTTCTGAATCGCCTCATTTCAGTGCCAAGTCTATTCAATTTCTTCATCATGCAAGTAAAATATCAACTTTCGCTCCATTTTCAAATTTGAAAATAAGTTAATTAGTAACAAGTTAGAGTAATTATCAATTTTAATTGAGGTAAATTTTTAGTTTTACAATGATTTTGTCCTGGTTTAATAATTGTATTTTTGAATCTTGGTGTATAGGATCCTGCAACTCCTGATAAATTCGAGCATGTTATTTGTGCAAGGAGCATGAAGAATGATCAAATGCTTATGCTCAAGGTCTTGGCTGGATATTTTATGGTTCAGGAGACTCATTATCTAGTAAAAGATGATCAAAAATATATCTTTTTACCCTCTGTTATACTTTGATGTCGTTCATACTATTGTGGTTAGCAAATCGCCTCTTATCTGCCCTTGATCCTAACAGAATTCCAACCTGAAGTTTAATGGAAGACAACTTTAGACTAGAGAGATAAGTTTGGACCTTTTTCCTGATGTATTTTGACACAAGGAATCCAACCAATCCGTGATAGAGCCATGTCACAATCAAGGGCAAGTACGAGACGACTTGCTAATGACAAGGATGTGAATGACCCTAAAATATAACGGGAGATAAAATTAAAATATTTCATATGCTAGAGGCCTAATGTGAATTGCTTCTTCTGAGCAAGGGTCTATCGGAAACAGACCTTAGTCTGCGTACACATTATCCTCCCCAAGACCCCACATTATGAGAATATGTTGTGTATGTTGTTGTATTTCATATGCTAGAGAGGTAAAATTGGACGTTTTTCGCATTATCTATGTGCATAAACTTATGCCTAACATAAAATGGTATTAATGCAGAGGAATTCTTCAAACCATATAGGCTGCAGAATGGATAAAAAAACAAGGCTCTGTTGCAAGAAGTGGCTCAATTTATGATGAAAACATTGACAAGATCCTATATATATATATATATATATATATATATATATATCTAATTCTAAATGTTTAATGCCCTGAACTTGCATTTTCCTTATTAGAAATATAGTTACTGAACTGATGTGACTCACTTTCTGTCTGGTTTTGATTTAACTATAAAGGATATAGTCTCTCAATTTACTGCATGTTTTTTTTTAAATATTGAATCCATAAATTTGTACAAAGAGTCTATCGGAATCATTTTCTCTACCCTCATAGAGTTGGGATAAGGTCAGTGTACGCTCTACTCTATTCAGACCCTATTCGTGAGACTACACTAAATTTGTTGTTGTAATACACAACTGAAAGAGATTAAATGGGAGGAAAGGGATAAGGAGAAAAAGGGCAAAAGTCTAATAACATGTACTACATAAACCAGAATTATTCAGATATATGCTCAATTTCTTCTTTCCAATTGTAGACCCCCATGTCCATTTTGGCTTCTAATTACAATCCAAAACAAAGAAATGGTGGCTGGTCAAAATAGACAAACATAAATGAAGTAGTTGTGGCAGCTAAAATGTTGCATTCAAATATTCTTGATTGCTTCCTCCAATTTATTGTCCAAATCTAGAGAAGACCCTCTTTTACCTTTTTAAATTCTTTCTTGATCACTTTTTTTTTTGGCTATCGCTCTATTTCAGTTTATATGACACTATTTTCTAAATTAGTTTATTCTAAAAAAAAATGACACATTTTTATATTTGAAAAAACTAATTTTATACTTCCGATTTTATTCTTTACGAAAAGCTTTTACTGCCACACAAATATAAAATGTTACTATAATATTTAAGGCTACAAGTTTGAAATTTTTGTAGCTACACAAATCCTATGGTATATTTAAAATTACAATTTTAATTTTTTTTTTAATTTCTTTCTTAAGTTGGAATAGAGTAAGCAGTAATTATTAAGCAGGACATAAATGGAATATATTAAGGTTTTATGAGGTTATATATAATAAAAGAAAACCAACGTTCAAAAAGGTTTTGTGGTGTAGTTGGTTATCACGTCAGTCTAACACACTGAAGGTCTCCGGTTCGAGTCCGGGCGAAGCCACTTTCCTTTTTTTAATTTTCCCTTTCTATTTTCTGGCAGATGGCCGTGAGATGAAATTCATCTCCTTTTTTTTTTTTTTTTTTAAATTCTTAAATTATAATTTCATTTTGTACCTTTAATGTGTTTTCCAGTATTGTTTTAAAATTGAGGTCATTTCTTTTGACAACATGAAACAAATTAAGAACGAGAATTGCAATAAACATAATCTCTCAGCAAGTCTCTGTGCTTGTTAACGTGAGTTCTTGAATGTTTATACAAGTTGAGTATTAAGGATAATTGAAATCTCACGAAAAAGAAGTGAACACTTTGTTGAGGAACGAGAATTGTTTTTCTTCAAACTTTTAATCCGCTCTTGCTCGAGGACTTTGAGTCTACGACAACATGACAAGTGGAAGGGCTTCTATTTTCGTTAGAATTGGATATAAATTTATAGATCGTAACGCAGACAAGACAGGTAGATATGAGTGAGTTCGATTGTGTTAGGTGAATGTTTGTCCATTAATATGCATGTAATAATATAAGGTAGGGTAGACAAGAACAAGAAGAAAACTTTGGCAATAATAAAATGAACGTCAAGGGCAGATGTAGAAGGTCACTTAACCAAATAACTTTGAGTCATATTTTGTATATATGTTAAGAGTTCCACTAATTAATTATAAATAATAGGTTACAAACTCATTAAATCAAATAGATTGAGGCAGAATTTCGAGCTCGAACCCATAATATCTTGTTTCTGGTCTTATTTTATTGTACTAGCCATGGGTGGAAATTAAAGTAATACATTTCGGAATGTATTACTATAACTTCAAATTTTCAAAATGCATTTCAACAAAATGCTAATATTAGAATTTTAGGAGGAAATAATGATCGATGAGGATTAAAAGAGGCATAATTCACAGAAAAAGGTAAATTTCTATATGCACCTTTCATAATATATATCCCAACTTATACTTGTATTAGGTGAGTGCTAAACTCGTAACAACAACAACAACAAACCAATGCAAAGTGGGATCTGAGGAGGGTAGAGTGTACGCAAATCTTACCCTACCTTATGAGAATAGAAAAACTATTTTCGATAGATCCGCGGCTCAAGGAAAAATGAAAAAGAAGCAATACCAGGAGGCAGTAACAACAACACAATCGCAAAAGAAACAACTCTGATTATGGAAAAGCTGTTGGAATATAAGATGACACTTTATATAATATCACAATGCACAAAAAGATGAGAGAGAGAGAAACATAAACTACGCTGTCGGAGCAACTTAGAAGATAACATAAAGGCGGGGTACCTAATCAAATAGATCCTAAAAGTCACATGACAAGAATGGATACGCAAAATTCTGGCGAGTAGAATCATGTAACGGCAAGACCTTGCTGCAAGCATGTAGGGAGATCAGAAAGTACCTTGGAGGAGAATTTTATGTAACAACAGCTCACCAAAATGGACATTCATTTTTAGATTGGCTCTACATGGCAGGCTTTGAACTAGGGATAGAACTGCAAAATAGGACAATTGATACCAGTCCATTATGCTCTCTATGCAATGCAGCAAATGAAACAATGCAACATCTATTCTTTGACTGTATTGTAGCAGGGAAAATATGGCAGAATCTATTGCACTGACAAGGTATACAAAGAGCAAACATGAACAGTAGTGGAGCAAGAATCTACAGAATATGTCTAGAAGCTGCAGTTTATCACTTATGGCAGGAGAGAAATAACAGGATTTTTCCAGAACCAATGCAGAACAGAGGCAACTCTTACTAGATTGATCATATAAGAAGTGTACTATCAGGCTAACTTGGTATCTAAGCTAGCAGTATACCAACCCAAACTGAACTTTTATCCTATGTAATGCTAAAATGAGGTAATAGAGGATGTTGATGAGATGTGCTTGTGAGTATCCATGACATGTACTGGGGCTTGATATCCAGTATAAGTGTAGGACTCACTTTCTTTTTTGTAGGGCGTATTTGTACAAACACAATTCTGGTAAATAAGATTCTTTAACAAAAAATATAACTTCATAAGAAAAGATTGTGCAAAAGAAATTACGTAAATCAATGTATTCTCCTATTTTTTCACTTTCCTTTATCGTATCTGATACAACATTCACGTGCAGAAACTTAGCTAACGAAGTTCAAGGGAAGGCAGTAACACTAAATAATTTGCTAGCTTAGGTGCAGGTGCATGTAATTTAGACAAATAATCTACTGCTAAATATAGAGATTAAACTGAAAATTCGAACAACCTATAGTTGGTCAGCACTTTATCTACTTTTCCTAATTTCTCAATAAAACCACCACTACGCCAAATTCAAAATGAGGTACCCATTCAGAAAGGAGTGTTACCCTGCTCAAGCAACTCATGCTTCATGACAATTCTCTAACATGTATTGGAGTATAATATTTTTACCTTCTTGTAACAAAGGAAAGCTATCTGATGTTACTAATTCCTTTCTGAAATAGCAAGAAAGGGCAACTATGAAAACTTAAAGAAATAAAAGATACAAGAATACTCTAAGAAACCATTGCAAAATCTCCATTTTTGGAATATAACATAAGATATGTCAGACAAATGCCAGGTCTCACGATACTAGGCATCTTTCTAATGCAGAGGTTGAATGACTTCTTAGTTGTCATGGACAATTGCTGAAAACAGCATCTGGTTGATATCTTCCCCCGACTCAAGGCTCTCATCCGCTGCATAATGAAGAAGTTACTCAGTAAAAAATACATTATCCCATCAAGTAAACACCTACTTAAACGAATGATAATGATCATTGGTATTGTCTACGTGAGTTCCAGTCTTCTGTTGTTGATCACCGAGTAACATCTCGTGAAAAGAAAATCCAAATGAGCAAATTAATTTAAACCATGCGTGTTTTTACTATCTGCAAAGCCAACCTACTTCCCTTCCAGGGGCGGGAAGCACTCAAGGAAATAAAGAAAAACCAGTACGCTATGCCTTAATCCAAACTAATTAAGGTTGGCTAAATGAATAATGGTCTTTCAAGACAAATTAGGGTTTCTCTAAAACTAAAGATTCTTTAAATCTCACACTTATCCATAGCAGGACCTAATGTAAGTCTAGCAACAACTAAGTTTTAATCTCACTAGTGTGTGTTGCATATATGGATCTCTGCTTCCATTTTGAACTATTTCAATAAGTCTGCACTCATAGTAAGTGTCACCTCCAACATCCCTCCACCCCACCCCATCCCCCCCCCCCCCCAAACCCCCCACATTTATTAATTTCAGCAATCCAGATGCCCAAAATGCTCCAAGGTACTGATCACAGCTACACGGAAATTGACAATGCAGTGCAGGAGTAAAAGCCTATTAGAAAGAAGATTAAACAAATCATTAATTACGGAGGTTCATCTATGGGCTAGTCGTGATGAGAAAAAAGAAAAAGAAAGTGCTGCTTACAAGTTTTAGACAAAATGCTTATCGGACACAGTCACAACAGGACCAGCAGACACATATTTACCCCAAATATGTACCTCTATTTTATTTACATGTGAAACCATTCGACGGAATTGGAAAGGACTTCGCTAATCATAATAAGGTTGGTCTCACCTTCGTCCGGGGAGTCGAACGAGGTTCTTAACACTTTGTACGCTTGAAGGCCCCTCCTCTACAGAAGGGTACAGAAGTTTCTTTATGTAGGAAACATAAGTCCTACGCCATCAAGTGTTAAATTTTTGAACATATAAGTTATGAAATTGCCATTATGATAATGCACCTGCTCTTAATCTGACTTGAGTTGTCCATTCGTCAATGACCTGCACATCAAGAATAAAGAAAAATTTGGAGAGAGAGAGAGAGAACCAAAACACCAAGAAAGGAGGTAGGGGAGGGGAAAACTGTAGCAGGGCAACAATAGCCACCACAGCAAGAACTTAAATGTCATGGCAAGTGGCAACTAAATCAGGAATCTTGCCCTTCAGATTAATTTTTGGTTGCTTGCTGGCAAATGGTGCAGATTCTCTAGACACTATTTGGAAATTTTTGCAACCTTGCCACAATCAAGATAAAGTCAATAAAATTGCAATAATTTCACCCCCCATCACGAAGTGGAGTAAAACCTAGGAATATGACAGATAAAGAAGGACGTGAGATGAAAATCATTTTTCATCTTAGAGCCTTAGAAAGCCATCTCTTGGAGAAAATTATCATATATTATACACTGACTCCAACTCAAACATTCTATCTTTCAAGATATAAAGGTCGCAGTTGGGTAGGAGAAGGAATCTTTAAATACTCAATCATATATTTACGAACAACAATAACCCTTATAGAATGATGCTGCAAAATCAAGTTACCTGGTTGAAGCTAGCATATGATGGATCATCAGAATCACTGATGATAGGAGCACCTGTAGATAATTGCAACTTTTGCAGCAACGACCTGTTGCCAACTAAGGTTCCCCGAGCTTTATCGATCAAATCCTGTTCATTGTGAGACCAGCACAAAAGTTCTTAAATCCAAGCACAGCACAGTACATATATAATAAAGAAAGAGGTGAATGGATGCCTATTTTCTACTAATAACCAGACAGTCATGGTCCCAACTACAGAAACTTCTAAAGTACAGAAAAGCTATACCTGAATACTAAATACAGACTCTTGAAAGGTAGAGGATAACTAAATTCCTAGGCTGAAAATAATACTAAGTACACTTCCTAATTTCTTTTATAAAGAAAAAGTCTTAAGTGAATTTCTTTAGCTTTTTCAGGGATTCTATCATAAGGCACTCAGCTGCTGCGGAAAGACATCTCAAAGCGAATCTTGTTTTATGTAAATCAACTTTTTTCTATCATCTCCTGGGTCATGGTGATAAATCACTAGGGCCAAGACATACTAAATGTCAATCCTCAGCAGTCAGTACAAGTACTCGAAGTTTCCTCTATGAACAATGAAGCTGCAAAAAATATCAATTTTGACATATGCTAGAGATTCAGCTGTAACATTTCTACTCCATATTCAAAATATCCTTCCATCTTTTTTTGAAGGACTAAACTTTAGCATCATATGAAATCTTCAGTCAGTTTGCCCAAGTAAGTTTGCGCATTTGTTTCTCTCTGAATATCCTTACACTTTCTCATTGTCCCACAAATTAACATATGGCATTACACTTGACATCAACATGGTCCAATCCTTTATAGATCTAGTATTTCTGTAAACATAGTAATTACAGAACTTAAGACATCATAATCATAGTAGTGGCCTTTCCACAATGATAAAATTGATACACATGCATTTATACAATAAAGCAGTTTAGCTTACACATTCTGGTACCAACAACATGCCACACATCTTCCATTTCTTTCTTCTTTTGCTTTTCCAAAAGGGAAGAGCAGACAAACATCATAAAACAACTTATTCGGTTCAAAACCAACTTTAAGTCCAGCGCCAATGGTACCTATTGGCTTAGTGAAACCTCGTATAATTTCCTTCTTTGTTGCCAACATGATGGAATTTCAATAGATTCTACAATAATATGGAAGTGAAACTTGGAGTATTACTGACCAAAACTAGTTCATCATACACAACCACCTGAACAAGATTGACAACTGGACATTATATAGCTTCCAAACACCATATCCCCGATGTCCAACAAATAACGTAAACAATTTTTGACTTTTGGCAGGCAAGAGAACCATTTGGAAGGATAAATGGACAGCAATCAGCTTCACTATTTGCTATATTTGCAAGCAGATATCAGTTTCCACAAGGAACTCAAGAACTCAGAAAAATTTGTCCAGAGTAGGTGACTTCTACGCGTTAGAAAGTTGCCTGTAAACTTTCTCGACTAAAGAACCATGAAAAAGCTTTAGATACTTTGAAAAACAGGGGAGAAAGAGAAAGAACTCCATTCTGATGGTGGAAAAGAAAAGAAAAGAAAAGAAGAGGACTAAAGCAAGAAAATAGGAGATGCAGTCTTTCTTTTTTGATTAACTAAAACACAAAGTCCCACTTTTCCATTTCATCGCTAACCTATGTTATTCCAATCTTTTACATCAAAAGAGAATAACAACTAGCAATCTAAAGTCTAAGTTAGATGGGCTCATTTATGGGTATATCTGGTAAGTTTCTGGTATGCTTAGATGCAGTTCTTTTGCTAATTTTTAGTAAGTGATGACCATGTGTGCATGAAGTATCTATACCCACGTCAATCCTTTACAACACGTTAGGCAAACAAAGGATCCATGTAACGTTGTCTCAACAGAATCAGTCTTGAAACTCCCTATTTTTCCTTTTTCTCAGTGGGCATGATCTTTGAAATTTTACACTGGAGTTTTTTCTTAATCACTAATATATCGCATTCTCTGTGTATTTATCACAAATTATTTCACTACCAAAATATAACTCTTTCTCTTGAATGTAATTGACTGACATATCTTCCCCCATCCTGGCTCTGCCAATAACTATACAAATGTAGGCCAACAAAAAATACATCTAACTAAAATTTGCATCTTATCCTTATGACAGCGCCTTGTTCCCCATGGACATGAGTTGATGTTTCGAGCAATTCCGTATTTTTTTGATAACTGAAAAATCTTGGGTCAGTGGTGCATAGGTCGAAACACGGTAGATAATGAGCTCGTCCCTCTATCCTTCTCCACTCAAATACCACACTTTTGTCAGTAGCAAGGTTCAAAACCGTGAAGTGCACGTAACCACATTTCTGTTCCGAACTTATATTATCTAAATGCAAGAATTTAAAATAATATTAAGGTCCCAAAGCAGAAAGAATAATATACTCACAAAATAGAATACACATATGTCAACCTGTCCCGTAACACAAATTAAAGAGTACTAAAATAAAATGGACCTAAATAAGCAGAACGGATATAGATAATTCATATAATTGACCCCAACTAGTTTGGGGTTGAGCCGCGCAACGTAGACTGAATGGTGGTCAGTTAAACACCCTTTATCAAAAAATTATAAAGCACATATAGAAAATCATACTAAAAATATAGCACAAGATATTACTACTTTTTATAGATATATATTAAATTTGAACGTTTATAGCGAAATTCCTGGCTTCGCCACTGGTTGAGGCGTATTAGTTGAAATCAAGCAATACCTGTTTAGCTGCAAGTAACTCACGGCACTGCTCCTTCAAGGTGGACATTTCATCTTGAACTTTCTTAATCCTCGAAACTAGCTTCATGGGGTTCGCCTGGAACCAAACAAAAGTATTTAAGTTATAAATGCACTGACAATGTAAATTATGCTAATTCGTAACAAATCGGTTATCATTTTTACCAGATTATCAATTAATGTTTATCAAAACATTTACCTGTAAATTAGTACCTAATAAATGACCTAATGTATAACTATTTTTTACACCATCACTACATAGAATTTAAACTCCAAAAGAAAAAATAGCAAAAACAAGAAGAAGAAAACCCGAGAAAAAGAGTGAAATTAGAGACATTATCAGGGTAGACTAGTTGAAATTCCTTTTCGAGCTTGTTTTGAACTGTTGTCAAGTCATGGTTGGCTTTAGTGAAAAGGGTTAAAAGCCCATCTACTGATTGATGTTGTGAATTCTCTAAATGGTGATATTGATGACCCATTTTTCTTCTCCTTCACAATTTCTAGCTTGAATTTTCAGGAGAAAGGTAAAGAGGGAAATGGAGGGAATTGTCAAATGAACTATTCTGGAAGAACTGATTTTTGTGTTTCTATACCGAATGATCCCTTAAGTTGCCAGAAATGAAGAAAATATCCCTTAACTTAGCCTTTTTGGCCAAGCTTCTCCAAACCTAAAAGTATTTTTTCATAAAGTGCTATTTTTTCAAATTTAAACGTTTGGCCAAATTTTTAGAAGAAAAAAAATATTTTTTTGGAGCGGAAGCAATTTTGCCAAGAGCAATTTTTTTAAAAGCACTTTTGAGAAAAATATACGTAGAAATAATTTTTAAAAGCTTGGTCAAACATTAATTGCTGCTCATAAGTTCTTTTCAAATTATTAGCCAAACAAACTGCTTCTCACCAAAAGTATTTTTGAAAAAAAAAATACTTCTCAAAATAAGTTGATTTTTACAGCTTGGCCAAACATGCTATAAGTCTATTTTGTTAGAACCAAAACTTTAAAGATGAACATTGTCATCTTATATCCAAGAACTATCATGTCAAATCATCACGAATAAATACTAGATGTGGAAGCGTACGTCTTGCAAGTTATTGGTCTTCCAAACCAAGACGTGGGTGGCTCTCAACTTTTTCAACGACCCTACATCTCATTTGGGACCATAACCCATTTATAGGTGCACATGTCTATGTAATTCTAATTTAGCCCATCATTAAATTAGAAATTACATCCGGGTACCTACACATAAGACCCCCATATTTTAGGAGGTGTTTTATAGACTCATTTAACTTTAAACCTTAGCAGATCACTTTTAATTTGGGTCTGCCTTTTTAATGATAGCAACCAACATATAATTATTCTTAATACAAAATATATGTGTAACACAAATTCTTACATATTTAGCTCCAATAAAAAAAAGGTGCTCTTTTATCCGTGTAAAATGGAGGACTCCAAGTTTAATTTTTTTTTGGCCTAGTTGTAGTTCTAACGCTAGGATCAAATGTATGGAGGTATTAACGTAAAAATAGTACGGGCTAGTTATTTTTTGGATTGGTCATTCAAAAATAACCAACGTTTGCAGAATTATTGAAAAATAAGCACTATTTTGCTGTAACACGGAAAATTCCAGCATAATATACTGGAGATCGGTGCATCTGTGAATAAACTTCCAGCATATTATGCTGGAACTCAAACACGCGAAAAGTTCCAATATAATATATTGGAGATTGAAGCATTTGTGTATGAACTTCCAGTATATTATGTTGGACCGGTATATTATACTGGAACTCCAGTATATTATGCTGGAGTTCCAGTATACTTATGCTGGAACTTCAGTATAATATACTAGAGTATTTTTCGGATTTTGAAAAGTATTTTCGTTCAAATTTATCTTTATATAAAAAATGATTAAATTTTGATTATTTTTTAAACGGTGGCTATTTTTTAAACGACAACTCGCAAATTTAGTTATTTTTGAATTTCTCCATGTATTAACTAGCTACACTTATTCTAGTTCTGACTTTTGGAAACCTACTTGTTGTAATGAATGTGGCTATCCAGAAAAATTACTTAGTATATCTCTCTCTCTAAGGAATTGGTATTATTTTTTACCTCAATTTCGCATATATTGCAAAAGTAGGCATGTTTGGGTTTATGGGGAATATTGACATATGTGCCCTTACAAAATAAGTCATCATATTGCGAGTTTCTGGAATAAGCTGTTGGTATTATTATATTTGATAATACAAAGTCAAAAAAAATTTCGTGGAAAGTCTTTTTCTTCTCTTTATATTGAATTGCTCTTTGTTGGGATTATAAAGAGTTAGTAAAAGAGAGTAGTCTCGCGCACATGAGAAATTGGTCTGGAAGGCAAAACGGGTCGATTCTATCCCCCGCGCATAGCCCACAATTTTGATTCTCCTTCTCGTAACATCTCTAGCATCTTATCTATATTAGGAGTTGTCTTGTGGAGTTTTCAAACATAGAAAAACCCACCTTAATCTTCTCTACTTCTTCTTTAACAGGTCTTAACGATCTACACCTTGTCGAGCCGCTTGCCACGACACAGTATTTTTCCTTCTTGTTCTTGGTCGATATTATCTACTCATTTTTGCCACACTATTACTAGACTTATTTTTCAATTTGTTCAATGATTCTTTTATAGTAAGTGATATATCAAATGGATATTTATTAATTTATTAGTTTTTTTTGAGACAGTTCACGACATAAATATTATTGTGTTTACCAACATAAATCACAAAAAAAAAAAAAAAAAAAAAAAA
>ML435707.1:29648-42037 GCA_005239525.1 Nicotiana knightiana
ACATAAATCAAAAAAAAAAAAAAAAAAAAAAATTGTTGCTGTTCAAATGTAGTTTCACAATTTGAGAAAAAGCTTTATACAGCCTCAGAATGTGAATTTTTTGTTTTTAGAACTCAATATGGTTTTCCTAAATCACCCATTTCTTCAGCATAAAATTTACACAGTCAAACAGTATATCAGACATTGCCAACTTTTATTATTTCAAATAATGCCAAAGACTTAAAAATCTTACTTATCATAATATGTTCTAAAAGTTTACACTAATTATAGTCTACCTTGTCATAAATTGTAGCCAAATTCAAGTTTTGCTTTAAACTCCAGGGAGCTCTCTTTTCATTGTCAACATTCAAGTTTGCAGGGAAACAAAAAAAGAGAAGCTTTGATACATCCCCATGTGTAAGAGGAAAATATATTATCTAAAAATGAATTTAACCACAAGATTTTGTTTATCTTGGATCCAATACACTATTAGGCACATGAACATAAATAAACAGAGAACAACTAAAAAAAAAGAGAGAGAGGAAAAGCAAGGCAATAGTACATTCTACTAAGAATTCGAGCCAAAATTGAGTTGGTGCAATTATTCTATTTATAATTGTGTCCTAGCCAGCTTGCGCCCACTATTTCGCCGGATACCTGCTATCTCTCACCAGCTGACTGACGTAATTAACTTAAGCAGGACAACACTGGGGTTCAAAGTTTCGTTGTCTGACCAATTCATGCATGTCATGGACTATCTTAAATACAGCGTCCGGCCTGGCTAGCCTTAGAGCATTTTGAGACATGATTCTGAGTTCATCTTGTCTAGGACCAAACCACTGAGCTACTATATTGGCTATCTTTTTAGGCGACTTTGAGAATTTTCCACATCCGTTCTCGATAACATATGGCACATTTCCAGCTTCCTGCAGTAGATAAAACAAACATATGGAGGATAAGAAATTAGATAGGTCGAAAGGATTCCGGAGTTGAGCATAATAGGAAACATCTGCATTGACAGAACAAATGAACCTAGATAAAAGAGGTGATGTTGGAACTTAGTCATATTATGTTATGTTAGTGTGCAGACTGCAGTTGTAATAAAACATCAATAAACACCATGCAAAGCATTCAAAAGCAGTATGTGAAAAGTTCAATAAAGATTTACATACTTAATTATTAAGATGATGCAATGTTAAGAAGGATGTCTTCAGACAAATAAAACCATTATAGCTTATAATCATTAGTTCGAGGGTTACGTTTAAGAAGAAAACTCAAGCCAGAAAACAAGCAGGCGTGTAGTAGGGTAACATTTCCAAGATTTAAAAAAAAAGATAATTGCGAAGAAATGGGATACTAAGAGAAATTAGTGAACATCATAATATAAAGTGCCTCTATATTTGTACAACTTCTAAAGAGGTTGCAGGAGCAAATGCGAATTAACATTTCAAATGGCAAATTTGACAAAGGAATATTATCTAATTAAGAAAACAAAAATCAGCAGTTTTCTCTCTTGGCAAGACACAAGTAATAGGATGAACCTCATAAAAAAGGTATTCTGAATGCGCGGAGGACAAAGGAAAAAGGAACTCTTAAAGAAAGAAACAAATAATATACTGAATGCACGATATACCTGACCAGCAATGTAATCATTAAGAATTATAGGCAGCCCTCGAATCATGGCTTCTGCAATAGTCCCCGGACCAGCCTACATAAAACCAGAAGAATTATAGTACTCTTTTCTTTTTTTACTTTTGTCTTAGTGAAGTAGACAACTAGAAAGAAAGTGACAAACCTTAGTAATAATGCAATCACAAGCACCCATACATTCCTCCATTTTAGTGACAAATCCCTTTACCTGAAACATGGCATAGACACGCCAAGGACAAGGACACACATAAATGTTTGAGCATGTAAACTTTAGTCAAAGGTATACTATGTACATTGGTATTATATGTCAGTCACACACATATACAGTTAACAGGTCACAGGTCACAAGTAGCAAAATGCTATTATAAATGGTTTAAGAGGAAAATCACGGTGCTCAAGGATTATGAGAAACTGACAATAAACCGTAAGTTAAAATGTAAAACAAACAATTATCTGCATGTATTTTAAGCATCCAATATGGATTTGGGTACAAGAATGCGTGCAAGAGAATTTCAGGCAAAGATGGAGGTTTGGTATCAACAACAGGATGGAATGATTATGGGATAACAAGCTTATTACACCAATCAAAATGAAAGGGAAAATAAAGGGTTTCACAATTGAGTGTTTCCCGAGAGATTCAACAATTTCAGAGACCTTTCAGATAATGCAACAAAGAGATAAGTGAAAATACCAGGCCGGCAAAGTTTCAGGAGTAATACCTGAACAGGAATTTTCCACTGCACTGAAGTCAATCTGTTGAAAAGCTTCTTATTGCGGCCGCATATTACTAGGACTTGACCTATTGGCTCCCCATGAATTTCATCATACAGAACATCTCCAAGTGCTCGAGCAGTTGCCTCTATTGGGCCCATCCCTTCCCCACCACCCATCAACAGTACTGCCGGGAGATGCTCCTCCATTCCAAGTTCCTTCCTCAGCTCAACCTGTAAATTGGATTAGAGAACAGTCTAAAAAGCACTGATCATGTGAGAGATAGCACAAAGAATACGAGAGAATACGATACAGAAGTAGCCCACTATTTCCATTTACCCTGGGGAAACTGGAGGAATTACACCTACCTTGGGACAAACCGGCTTCACAAATGATGGTCGTACAGGAAGCCCGTAAACTTTTAGTTGATATGGCTTGAGACCTGCTCTCAGTGCTCGTTTTGCTACCTCTTCTGATGGACAGTAGCACCTAGTAACGAGTTTGTGAAACCTAAATATGAAATTCAAAACAATATTATTAGTATTACAAGGATCAAGATAATCAGAATTTGTTGAATAACCATAAAATATACCATGTAGGATGACAAGTGCTTAAATCTGTTATAACAGTTGTAAATATGATCTTCTTCAAGAGACCCTTGGACCTCAAGATGCGAAGAGGTACATGCTGCATTAGAGGATGTACACTGATAATAATATCAGGTTGATATTTCATTAAACCTTTAGCAACCTCGCTGCACAAAGTAGGAGAGAAGGCTTGTTATACAACTGAAGCTGCTACAAGGGAAAATAAGAGCTAGTCAGCTGTAAGCTGGGTGCAGATATGTATATTAACATTCAACCATTCCAAGTATATACTGAAAACATGGAAGGGAAACATTTTTTGGGTAAAAAGAAGCAATACAGCAGAATGGCATAAGCTCATTAAATCAAGAGATGAGAAAAACTAAATAGAAATGATTAGCTGAGAGAGAAACATAAGTAGAGAACAGACAAAATTGTACCATGCAAAATATTGATAAAAAAAATAGTGCACCATACAAATCGAGTCATGTGTTATGTCAAGAGGCATACTTTTATACAGGTTTAAGTGACAAGACTCCTGGGATGAGAAGCAAGATGCAAGAAGAAAGCCTCGCCTAGTAAAGCACACATTCCACAAAAATATAGTTTACTTATTGTCTCATCACATATGAATTTAATATTTACAACACCTAATTGAAAATTAATAGTACTAATTTAGCATCCAATATACAATAATAACTATATTAATCCCCAACATCATTTAATTAACTTCAATTTTTAAATTAATCTTCTATTACTGTTTTCACGCTAGTGACGGTTCTTTCATATATGTCCTTTATGGAATTGCTATATTTAATATAAATTCCTTTCTTCTCCAACATCCACAAAAAGACCTTCTATGGAATTTCTATATTTAATATAAATTCCTTTCTTCTCCAACACCCACAAAAAGACCTTCCGTGGTACTATATCAGATGTTTTGTCTAAGTTAATGAACACCATGTGTAGACCTTTCTTCTCCATCAATCTTCTTCAAAGGAATGTCGCCTCTATTGTACATCTACCGTGCATAAACCCAAATTGGTTCTCTATCACTCTTATCGTGTTCCTAAGTCTACGCTCTATCACTCTTTCCTAAGGTTTCATCTTATGATACATGAGCTTAATGCAACGATAGTTCACACAACTTTGAATATCTCCTTTGTTCTTAAAAATTTGAATCAAGGTACTCTTCCTCCACGCTTTGGGAATCCTACCACTCCTTAGAATAGCATTAAATTGCTTGGTGAGCCATTTTACTCCCAACCTCTCCAATACACATCAAACATCTATAGGGATACTATTTGGACCACACATTTTTTCTAATCTTCATATTTTTCATAGCATCCTTTACCTCTATCGGCCTAATTCTACGAGTGCAGCTAAGTTTCTACATTACACATATGTGTGGAGGTCTAAATTGTTATTCTCTTGGTTTGAGTTGAACAATTGATCAAAATAGCCTCTCCATCTCTCCTCAATCTTGTAATCTCATGTCAACACTTCTTGAGAATTATCTTTAATACACTTCACCTAGTTTAAACCCTTGCCCCTATTCTCTCACAGTCATACTAGTTTAAAGATTTTTCTGTCCTCTCATATCCCTAGCTTTTGATACAAGCCATCTAGAGCTTCCCTCAGGCTTTACTAATAACCTTCTTAACTTCTCTCTTTGTTTTCTTGTATTCTTCAAAGGCTTCTCCTTCTTTTGATTTTAGCAACTTCCTATAGCACTCTCTTTTAGCTTTAGTAATCTTTGTACCTCCTCATTCCACCACCAGAATTCCTACGTCACATCACGCAGAGGTCTTGAGTTCTAGTTCTACCGCCACCTGTTATCAATTGACTAAGTATACATTGGATATACTAGAAGAAGAAAATATGCCATATTATAGTCCTATTGACCTGTGATGAGCAATCCGCACTACATATTGATTCAAATAATGTGTTTACAAAAGAACGAAGTACGTAGAGATAGATCGTCACTTTATTAGGCTAAAGATTGAGCCATGAGGTACAGCTACAAGCCTCGTCAATTCACATGACTTTTTTCTTTTAATAAAGTTGATGTTTGGACTAGCTTAGTGCACCTCGACTATTCTACCAGGTACCTGCTACATCCAATTAGCACATGTACTGGGTTAACTTTACCCACCAAGGCATAGACATATGGGAAGGAATCACCTAGTATATTTTGTCTTTACTGGGATTGTATCCTGATTCCAAGATTTTGCACCCACTTTATTGATCACCAGGTCATACCCTTAGGTGCAATTCGAATGACCATTTAACAGATATCCTCATGCCAAATTAGAAGCACACAATACATACAATCCAACTTAAGGAGTGTTAGGAATCATAAAGATTATGGACCTTAAGCCTAACTTAACCTCGAAAATTAACTTGGTGATTCTAACACCATACAAGGAGATATTTACTTTAATTGATTAAAGAAAGACCATATAAGGATATAATAACTCATTTCCTCAATCACGGTTAGATACTTAACATTTCCGCACGCCCAGAGCTGGACATCTGGAGCGAGAATAATATAACATGGGAGCCCAACATTGGGTAAACTAAGAATGCAGATAGCTCCAATTCTGATATGATGCAAAAAAAATGGACATTGGCCTAAATCATAACAACTAGCTCGTTAGATGAGGATATCCCAAGACCATATAAGGAGACAACAATTTATTCCTTCAACCGAGACTATTAAATGGATGCACATAATCTTCCCTAATCTAAATCCAAAATTACAGATTACCCAGTGATACAAAATATTTTTTAAGTGTCTCACGTTGCAATCAATACACCTTTGACTTTGACAGTGAAAAGCTCTAGATAGCATACAGTAGCTTAGAGAGGAGGAGCTCTAAGTTGGAAGTCAATAGATTATGTTTATCCATTTTTATCATAAGATCATGGCTTCTCATGGGGAGAGCACTCCAACATTGAAACTAGAATACTCCAAAAACCCTTGCTTCACATTGCTCTGCCATTTTAAGCGGCAGATGATCGTTTTTCATGACAGTTTTAAAAACATGATCAATCAACATAAATTACAAAAACCAAAAGAAAAGGAAAAAACACCCAATCACTTAACACTGACAGAAAGTAAAGAATTAAGGGTCAACTCGTTGAAATGATCTTTGAAATAAGACCATTGGAGGTGGATTGTCATCGAATGATAAGCAGCTTCTCGATATAACAAATTTGCTAGAGCCACACATGAATATGTACCAATGTTCAAGTTCACACTCTTGGTTCAGTTAAATGCTAATCAAAAAAGATGCAGACAACAAACACATTAAGACTGATAGTGATAAAAAGCTGCATATAAAATAAAGATGCAGATTGCAGCATCAATATTACCAATATTCTTTAAAAGATGCCAATATCTTGCAAAATAGACACTGCACTATGATGATGAAGGAAGGACTAAATATACTACCGTCGCAAGAGTTACCAGTTATTTCATATATCAAACATTTGGTCTTACTTATGTCAAGATTACATTCATTCGCGCTAACAGAAAAGGGACTTACATAATCAACTAAACCAACTAAGTCATTCTTACCGAGCAATAAAAGTAGATGTAGCAGCAAAATTGGTCTGATGAACTAAACGAGGAGCAGTAGCATAATATGTCATTCTCCACAGAGAGCCATGTTTCACTAAGAAGTTGTAACTCCGTGGCAGTTGGTTGAAAGGCCACGGTGTATGTTCTGTCCACAAATCAGTAATGAACACCTGCAATGCACCCTCGTTAAGCAGATACAACAACATAATCAACAAACACACTCATATATCTCATACTTTATCATATGTATTACACATAAATCCACCACTTATAGTCATAGGCGAATCTAGCCATCGCAGCACATTCAACCAAATCCATTGCTTTTGGTTTAAACATGTATACAGATAAGTTCAGCTCGGTGCACTAAGCTCCCGCAATGCGCAGGATCCGATAGAGGGCCGGACCACATTGGGTCTTATGCACGCAGCCTTACCTTGTATTTATACAAAAGGCTATTTTCCGCGGCTCGAACCACTGACCTCCTAGTGACACTATGGAAACTTTTACCGTTGCGCCATTGCTCTCCTTCAAACATGTATACACATACAGAAAAGTATATAAAAATATAACTAGGTGTACTCATTCTGAACACACTGACTCAAAATCCTGGATTCGCCCATACTTAGTATGCGAGAAGTCAAAAGAGTCCATCAAAACTAACCTGATATTTATCTCCAAATTCTTCATTGAAAGCAGACCTAATAGCTTCAGCAGAGGCTCTGTGACCCCCACCAGTATCACTCATCAAAATAAGCACCTTTTTCGGGGGTTCCGATTCGACACCATTGCTAGGTATTCCCTCATTCTCTACTACACTCCCCTCTTCTCTAACCCCATTACTCTCTCCATAATTCACCCCAACTGAGGCAAACCCGAGTGGGATTTTCTCACAATGAAACCTAATAGCCTTATTAAACTGAAAAAGAACTCTACTAAATGATGAAGCACTCTTATTACTAATACTCAAACTCAATAAAGGTGAAGCCTTTGGCTTATTCTTGTGATTCAAAGAATCTTTTTTTACATTACAATCAAAATACAAGTAATTGGACAGCAAATTTGAATATGAATCTAAAGTAAAGCTACTTTTGCTGACTCTACTACATGAGTTATTAAACACAAAAGAGCCTACTTGCGAGACAAAACTAAAGGGGTTAGTGGGTTCTTGAGTTACGGAAGAAGAATGCTGCATCATTTTTACTCTTCTGTTATTGGGGGAAAAAGGTTAAAATCAGTGGATAGTCCAAAAGGGTGTTTATATATAACATAAAGATTGGATTTTTAATTCTTTTTCTGGGCATCAAGAATGTTTACATTACATAGCAAGAAAAAGTTGAGAAAGGAAAAGGGTCACTTATAAAAGAGCCAAGCAAGATGAAAGGCACTGATGGTGAAAGAGTGTGTGTGTGTGTGTGTGAAATAGAGGGGGGAGGAGGAGTGTGTGTGCGCGTGTGTTTTGGAGGAGGATGGAGAGCCACAAGGAGAGGATTTAGGGGGAGGATGTAATATGCTGGGGAATTTTCTTCTTTGTAATGCTCACACGACAAAAGCTATGGTACCAGAAAAGAGATACCAAGAACTAGGTTTTATTATTTCTTTCTTTTTTTTGTCAAAAAGAATAAAGTTAACTTTGCCCGTGTAAACGTGTTCATATGAATTTTCATAATATAGATACTTTATTTCATATAGTGTCGGCCTAAGATAAATTTAAATAAGATAATGTGAACAATGAACATTCATACAACCGATCCTAACTAAATTGAAGTAGTATTCGTCGAATAGTATGATATGGTATTTAAACATTTCAGTTCGGTATTTTCCATATTCGCTTTCCTAAAATGCTAAACCAATACCATACCAAATTAAATTCGGTATGGTTCAACTTTTCTCCTTTTGATTTATGTTTATTCGATCTGGTAAGTTCGATTTGTTCCGCTCGAATATTAACTAGTGCATAAAGTCATAAACTGTAATATTCTTAAGTAAGGTACTCATAAATATAAAAATAAAAATATTATAATACAATGTGACAAAAGATGAAAACTGAAAATGCTAAACCTAGACGCGGGAAAGGTTGAAACGTAAGTAGGCAACCAAAAAAAAGAGGATAGGCAAGTATAATAGAAAAAAAGGTGGTAAAGGTTCTAAAAAACTACAAAAATAAATGAAAGTAAAATTCAGAACTTTAATATTTATGTTATAATCAATAATATGTGTATTCTGTAACTTAGTATATATTTCAGTATTTTATTCTTAAAAACCGAATACCAATCAAATATAAAAATATAGAATACCAAATACTAAAAAAATTATTTTGATACAATAACTCAGTATTTACCAAAGTATACACGGTCTGAAGTTGGCATACATTAAATTATTGGTTGGTGGAGTTATTACCCAAATATGGGTCAATGGAGGAATGAGAATGAGTTGGAAAAACAATAGTAAATGTGTTGCACATGCTCAATACATGTAATTGCAAAATTGAATTTGTTTAGAAATGAATGAAAAGGAGAATTGAGCAATATCCTAAAGCGTGTTCAAAACATAGGTCAACCTCAAACAATGATTTTCAACTTTAAGTCGTCCAAAGTTATTCTTGTTAGCACTATTAGTCCTCATAATTATTTTTAGGTCAAATCAACCCTTGCAATGTAACATAATTGGACTATGAATTTAAAACTACTATCTAATTCCCCTGGAAAGAATCTTTGAGGAATTGAATTGTGACTGCTAAAGATTTTCTTTTATAAATTTGCGGCCTTTGTTTCCCTTACTCTCAGGAAAATTGCAAAATATTTTTCGTAGCTCAAATGTTAAAACTGTCGTTCATGAGACAAGTGAAGAATCACACTTATTAAACTTGTAATTTTGCTCATAAAATAAGCGAAATACTAATTTAAGACCATCCACTTTGAGAGCTATTTGTGTACTTTACCGCTCATGCTCTGCTACAAGCTCTCCGTTTCTATTTGAAGGCCTCAATTGCTTACTTTTTCTCCTTTATATTTTCCAAAATTCATTAATTGGAAATTTTAATTAATCGGGTAAATAAATAAATAAATAATGTGTAACCTTTATCTTCTTCTTTTTTAATAATCGTGATATTTGGGTTAACTTGCATAAATCTGGACTAATTCCACAAATTACTTGTTTACTCTCACCAGCACAAATATCAAATAACTTTATCCACCAAAGCTCGGACAAATAGAAAAAAATAACACAGGAATTTTGCTTCTGCTAAAATAGGAACATGAAATTTTATGATTCTCGACTCACTTTATTGACCACTAAACCACACATTTTAACGCTCCGTTATCTCGTACTATGCACTTCAAGATAGGAGTTTATCATTCTATCTCTCCCATAATAGTTTTGTAACCCCCAACTCTTACTATTATTGCATCACGACTCTCCTTTGTAGACAATCACATATTAATATATTATCTGATCAAATGTCTTCATCCACATACCCAACCGTTGTGAATTTAATTAGAGAACCTTTATCAACTGTAAAACTATATGAAATCGAAATTACTTAATGCTAGAACAAAGATCTTTATCTTTAGAAAAAAGTAATACATTGAGAAAAAATAAATGAGCAACTCTCTAAAGATTTTGTATATGTCAAAATATTTTAATGAAAACATGTTGATCTTGTTTAATTATATACTTGTTAGAAATATAGCATAAAATTGTCTACCTCTCCTGTTGACCATGTTTCCATCAATTATAAATAACTAGAATTCAACATGCTGTCCCAAAGTGACGATGTTTGGAATTTCAACTATCACTGACGAAGTATCCATGTCTAAACGATATCCCTTGAAAACATTACATTAAAAGAACATCATGGCTAACTCCAGATGCAATAAACATAGGCTTCTGGGGGTTGAGCAAAATAGTGAAGAGATCATGCAGTTTGTGAGACAATAAGACTAAATATGTTGAGAAAAATGTACGATAAGTATCTCGAGTTTTATCTTCAATTACGTCAAAGATATTGTCAAACTCCTGCCTCAAGAAGTGTACTTATATGTTGACCAAATCAAGGAATTCGGGCTTGTTCAGCAGCACCTTAATTCAAAGGAAACCTCCACCGGAATACTCGACCTCCTGCATGTGAAGCACTTCAGAATGTTAATTAAATAAATAAAAAAAGGACCTCACAATAAATCCATGAATGATCTGCCTGAGCAAACACTTCTAGACATAACAGCTAGAGAAAAAACATGAATAGAACAAGGGGAACAATGAAGATTAAAAATCTACTGTGCAGAGGAGATACAAATGCGGTTTATCAAATACTCAAACTTATAAGAAAACAAAGGAAGTCCAAACGTTGTGAGAGGCAAAATTTTGGTTTTAAAATTTTGAGAAAAACGATGGACTGGTGATAGATTTCGTATGATGAAGTAATTACATGTTGATCTGATTCTCGGCCAACGGCTGGAATCAAATGCTGAGAGAAATGGGATGTGGAGATTGATAATGCATTTATCAGACATGACCAGGTTTTCTGAGTGTTGTATGGTACGATATTCTGACCGAATAACTGATCAGCTCCCATCATGAATGAAGTGACTGAAGTAGGATCTGGCTTTCAGGGTCAAGTATCACAATACAACAATAACTACGCCCCAAACAAGTTGGGTTGGCTTTAAGGGTCATGTACCACAATCATTGTTTTATTTTCTCACACAGATAGACATAGCATAGTACTGTCAGTGAAGCAAGACGAGACAACCTCCTTTCAGTGTTGGTAAATCAAACCTAGCCTTCAAAAAGTCAACAGATCAAGGTCTAGCAACTCAGTTCTTTAACATCAGATATTAGATGCTCTTCTAGGACCATGCGACATCTCATAAATGCTGGCTGAAACTGATGGGTCTTCCCCTGGCAATTGGGGTGCGACTTTTTCCTCTAACCTATATAGACCCACATGCTTTATGTTTTTGTTACAAGTACCGACCAGTATCACTGCGAAACTGGATAGACTTCAAAGGAACTTTCCACGGAACTCGACAGATGGGAAAAGTTTCAATTAGACAATTGAGAGGCTGTTTTTACAACTCCAAAGAGTTTGGGTGGCCTTGGGTGAAAGATCTTCCGGTTTTCAACAAGGCCCAATTGGGGAAATAACAACAAATATTCTAGACAAAGGAGCACAATCTATTGAGGGATGTAATGGAATCTATCGAATTTTGAATGGGCGAGAAGAGTTTAGTTGTGACATCACTTCCAGCGTAGGGAAGGGCACAGGGTCAGGTTTTTGGGAAATAGGTAGTATGGAAATAATGCATTGAGATTCACGTTTCAAATCATGTGCACAATCTTACCAGAAAGAGTTCAGAAGTTACACGAAAGGAAAGTTCATTGGGATTAAGGTTTAGTAGGAATCTACAGGACGGAGGGAGGGAGCAAAAATCTGAAGTCTAATTGAATTGTTTTATATACAAAGCTCTTCTCATGACAACCATAATTCCTTGGAGGTGGAAAATGGCGAATAGTATTGGGCTGCTTTTGGTGATTTTACTGTTATAAGCTCTCGATTAGAATAAAATTGACGTTTTACAGATATAAATTAGGATTCTCAGGATGAAAAATGTGTGTTTCTTCACTTAATTGGAAGTGAAAAGAGTGATTCAGCCAGCTGAAAACTTGAGGAAGAGGAGAATTACAAATGTAAGTCGGTGTTGTGTAAAAGCTCCGGCGAACACTTGGACTACCTCCCCTTACATTATCAAGTGGTCTCTCCCTTATGCTGGGAAATATTGAGATGGTTTGGGCAATGATTGATTCTGCGCACTGAAGGATGCATTTTTTCAGCTGCACCCAAGGGTGTGGCCAAGTGGTCCATGTGGTGGGGGAGGGGGGAG
>ML435707.1:50929-66951 GCA_005239525.1 Nicotiana knightiana
AAGTTTCTGCTAGTGTTGAAAAGAAACAAGAGCAGCGACAAAAGATGTTTCTAGTTCTTACTCTTGCTGGACTTCCTAATGATCTTGACTCAGTACGCGATCAGATTTTGGCTAGTCCTACTGTGCCCACAATTGATGAAGTATTCTCTCGATTACTTCGCCTTGCTGCAGCACCAAGTCACTCATCACAGACACTTGACTCATCTATTCTCATCTCCCAGTCAGTGGACAATCGGGCATCTCAACCTATGGAAAATAGACGAGGAGGAGGTCGTTTTGGAAGGCCCCGACCCAAGTGCTCTTATTGTCATAAACTTGGACACACTCGTGACGTGTGCTATTCTTTACATGGTCGTTCACCCAAAAATGCTTATGTTGCTCAGACTGAGACTACAGGTAACCAGAGACTTTCTTTATCTGAAGGGGAGTATAATGAGTTCCTTCAGTACCGAGCAAGTAAGCAGACATCTCCACAAGCTACTTCTGTTGCTGGTAATTCTTTTGCTTGTGTTTCCCAGTCTAGTACTCTTGGACAATGGGTTGTGGACTCAGCCGCTTCTGATCATATCTCTGGTAATAAATCACTTTTGTCAAATATTGCATATTCACAATCTCTTCCCACTGTTACTTTAGCCAATGGATCTCAAACTAAAGCAAAAGGGGTTGGACAAGCAAATCCTCTACCCTCTGTCACTCTAGATTCCGTTCTTTATGTCCCTGACTGTCCTTTTAATCTTGCATCTGTTAGTCGTTTGACTCGTGCCCTCCATTGTGGGATTTATTTTATTGATGATTCTTTTATTATGCAGGACCGCAGTACGGGACAGACGATTGGAACAGGACTTGAATCAGAAGGCCTTTACTACCTTAACTCACTCAATTCCTCCAAGGCATGTCTAGTTACAGATCCTCCAGACCTAATTCACAGACGTTTAGGACATCCAAACTTATCCAAGCTTCAGAAGATGGTGCCTAGTTTGTCTAGTCTATCTACATTAGAGTGTGAGTCATGTCAACTTGGGAAACATACTCGAGCCTCCTTTCCTCGTAGTATTGAGAGTCATGCAGAGTCTGTTTTTTCTTTAGTTCATTCTGATATATGGGGTCCGAGTAGAGTCAGTTCAACCTTGGGATTTCGTTATTTTGTTAGTTTCATTGATGATCATTCAAGATGTACTTGGATTTTCTTAATGAAAGATCGTTCTGAGTTGTTTTCTATATTCCAGAATTTTTGTGCTGAAATTAAAAATCAATTTGGTGTTTCTATTCACACTTTTCGCAGTGATAATGCCTTAGAATATTTATCCTCTCAATTTCAGCAGTTTATGACCTCTCAAGGAATAATTCATCAGACCTCTTGTCCTTATACCCCTCAGCAAAATGGGGTTGCAGAGAGAAAGAATAGGCACATCATTGAGACTGCTCGCACACTTCTCATTGAATCTCATGTTCCGCTGCGTTTTTGGGGCGATGCAGTTCTCACAGCTTGTTATTTGGTTAATCGGATGCCTTCATCTCCCATCCAGAATAAGATCCCGTATTCAGTATTGTTTCCCCAGTCACCCTTATACTCTTTTCCCCCTCGTGTTTTTGGGAGCACTTGTTTCGTTCATAACTTAGCCCCTAGGAAAGATAAGTTATCTCCTCGTGCTCTCAAGTGTATCTTCCTTGGTTATTCTCGTATTCAGAAGGGATATCGTTGTTACTCACCTGATCTTCGTAAGTACCTTATGTCATCGGACGTCACATTTTTTGAGTCTAACCCTTTCTTTACCTCTTCTGACCACCTTGATATATCTGAGGTCTTACCTATACCAACCTTTAAGGAGTTTACTACAGCTCCTCCTTCACCTTCCGCCACAGAAGTCTTACCCATTCCAACTGTTGGGGAGTCTATTATGGCTCCTCCTAGATCCCCAGCTACGGGAACACCACTCTTGACTTATCATCGTCGTCCGCACCCAGCATCAGACCCAGCTGATTCACGTCCTGCACCTGACCCTGCTCCTACTGCGGACTTGTCTCTTCCTAGTACACCGATTGCACTTCGGAAAGGTATACGGACCACACTTAATCCTAATCCCCATTATGTCGGTTTAAGTTATCATCGTCTGTCATCACCCTATTATGCTTTTATATCTTCTTTGTCCTCTGTTTCCATCCCTAAGTCTACAGGTGAAGCATTGTCTCATCCAGGATAGCGACAGGCTATGACTGACGAGATGTCTGCTTTACATACGAGTGGTACTTGGGAGCTCATTCCTCTTCCTTCAGGTAAATCTACCATTGGTTGTCGCTGGGTGTATGCAGTCAAGGTTGGTCCAGATGGCAAGATTTATCGACTTAAGGCCCGTCTTGTTGCCAAGGGATATACTCAGATATTTGGGCTCAATTATAATGATACCTTCTCTCCCGTGGCTAAGGTAACATCAGTCCGCCTTTTCCTATCCATGGTTGTTGTTCACCATTGGCCTCTCTATCAGTTGGACATTAAGAATGCTTTTTTACACGGACCTTGAGGATGAAGTTTATATGGAGCAACCATCTGGGTTTGTTGCTCAGGGGGAGTCTCGTGGCCTTGTATGTCGCTTGCGCCGGTCACTTTATGGTCTAAAGCAGTCTCCTCGAGCCTGGTTTGGTAAGTTCAGCACAGTTATCCAGGAGTTTGGCATGACTCGGAGTGAANGCTTAATTGAAACAACATCTCTCTCAACACTTTCAAACTAAGGATCTGGGAAAAATAAAGTATTTTCTGGGTATTGAGGTCGCTCAGTCTAGATCAGGTATTGTGATATCACAACGGAAGTATGCCTTAGACATTCTTGAGGAGTCAGGAATGAGAGGTTGTAGACCGATTGACACGCCGATGGATCCAAATTCTAAGCTTCTGCCAGGACAGGGGGTGCCGCTTAGCGATTTTGCAAGATATAGGCGACTCGTTGGTAAACTAAATTATCTCACAGTGACTAGACCTGACATTTCCTTTCCTGTGAGTGTTGTAATTTAGTTTATGGATTCTCCCTGTGATAGTCATTGGGATGCAGTTGTCCGAATTCTTCGGTATATAAAATCGGCTCCAGGCAAAGGATTATTGTTTGAGGATCGAGGCCATGAGCAGATCGTTGGATACTCAGATGTTGATTGGGCAGGATCACCTTCTGACAGACGTTCTACGTTTGGATATTATGTTTTCGTAGGAGGAAATTTGGTGTCTTGGAAGAGCAAGAAACAAAATGTAGTTGCTCGATCTAGTGCAGAAGCAGAATATCGAGCAATGGCTATGGCAACATGTGAGCTAATTTGATCAAACAATTGCTCAAGGAGTTGAAATTTGGTGACATCAGCCAGATGGAACTTGTGTGCGATAATCAAGCTGCCTTCATATTGCATCAAATATGGTGTTCCATGAGAGTACTAAACATATTGAGATTGATTGTCACTTCATCAGAGAAAAGATACTCTTAGGAGATATTGCTACAAAATTTGTGAAGTCGACTGATCAGCTTGCTGATGTTTTCACCAAGTCCCTCACTGGTCCTCGTATTAGTTATCTATGTAACAATCTCGGTACATATGATTTATATGCACTAGCTTGAGGGGGAGTATTAGTTTGGTAGTTAAATAGTAGTAAATAACCCTAATCCCATATGTATTAGGAGTAGGACATGTATTATATATATAGAGCCTATTGAATCATTGTTAAGACGTGTGAATAATAAATTTTCTCATGCATTCTCACAGTTATAAAGGTTATGGATCCTAAGAGAAAGTTTTTGAGAAACTAATTGACTATGATTGGATACCTGAATATTGCCACACTTGCCTCCAGGTTGGTCACAGCTGCTGGGCAACACAGACAGTTATGGAGGGTAAACAAAAACAACAAAAACCAAGGATGGAGTGGAGGAGAAGAACATAACCAAAAAAAAATTGAAAAGAGTGACAATGTTCCAACTAACAATGTAATACAGACAAGGTTGATACTGCGACTGAGCAATTACCAGATTGGGAACTAGATAAAAGGAAATCGGCAGCTAAAAGTGGGATGATATAGTTGACATAACTGTGGAGAAAGGCCAATGTAGCTACCAAGGAGATACTGGGGATCCAAAATTTAAACAACCAAATAAATGAGATTTATAGCTTAGAATGTGAGGGGGTATAAATAAAGTTTATAAGCAAAAGGAAGTAAATAAGTTCATTGTAAATAATGATGTAGCACTGATAACTATACTGGAAAATAGAGTTAAGGAAGAGAATGCTAGCAGAGTAATACAAAATATTGCAACAAACTGGATATGGTGTGCAAACTATTCACATAGCTCAAAAGGTAGAATATGGATTATTTGGGACCCAAACAGAGTGGAGCTTGAAGCTACAAACATGAGTGTTCAGGCCATTCATGGTATTCTTAGCATCTCTCATTTGCATCTAAAACTGCACTTGACAACATTTTATGGTTTGCATACTATTGAGACAAGGAAGGAGTTATGGGAAGAGTTGAAGGGTGTCAATATTTCTGTCCAAAGGTCATGGTTAGTTTTTGATGATTTCAATGTTATAACTGACATAGATGACAGGCAGTTTGGCAACCCAATACAGGAGAATGAAATAAATGATTTCAATGACTTTCTACAAGTCAGTGGCATGACTGAACTACGTGCAATAGGGAGAAGATACACCTGGTCAAATGGACAAATTTGGAGCAGGATAGACAAAGCTCTTGTGAATGCAGAATGGTCGATGACAGTTCTGTTACTGAAGTAACGATCTTAAACCCTGGAATTTCAGACCATACTCCACTAAGTATCCAACTGAAAGATGAAGTGAAAAGAAGTCCAAAGCCTTTCAGATTCCTGAACTCCCTAGCAGATCATAAAGATTTTCTAAAAGTGGTGGCTAATACTTGGTATAGGACTACAGGAAAGAAGCACATGCCATACATATGGTGGAAACTAAAAGCAATGAAGAAAGAGTTGAAACAACTAAATCGTAAAGAATTCGGGAATGTAGGGGAGAAAATTGAGTTCTATAGGCAGAAGTTGCAAGATATTCAAACACAAAAGGGAAACCACACTCAAGAAAATATATTGTTTGAAGAAGAGAAAGAAGTGAAGGTTGAATTAGAGAAATGGAGTCTAGTGGAGGAAAGTATCCTGAAGCAGAAATCAAGGAACAAATGGCTAGAACTAGGAGATGAGAATAATGCTTACTTCTTTGCTAGTTTGAAGAGTAGACAGGCTCATAACAGTATCATAAGCCTTATTGATTCTAATGGTGATATTATACAACAACCAGAAGAGATTGCTGCAGAAGTGACCAGTTTCTAAAAAAAACTATTAGGTAGTGCTGCTGCTCAGTTATCGGTAATAAATCCTGAGGTTATGAAGCGTGGGAATGTGCTCAATAGACATCAGCAATTGCAACTAGTATCACAGGTAACTCAAGATGAAGTATTTCAAGCCCTTATGAGTATTGATGACCACAAAGCTCCTGGATATGATGAGTTTAATGCACTCTTTTTCAAGAAAGCTTGGAATGTGATTGGTAGAGATGTTACTGAAGTTTTGTTCTACAACTTTTCATTGAAGGAGATATATACAAAGCAATAAATTGTACAACAATTACACTAATCCCAAAAATCAAGAATCCAACAAGAATATCAGAATTTAGACCAATAGCATGTTGCACTATGCTATATAAATTGATTTCCAAAATCCTTACTACTCGTATGGAGGGGGTGATGGACATCCTAGTGGATAAAAGCCAACCAGCTTTTGTCCCAAGAAGACTAATCACAGACAATATCATATTGATCCATGAACTGGTGAAGGGGTATGGAAGGAAAGGTATCACCCCTAGATGTATGCTAAAAATTGACATGAGGAGCGCCTATGATTCAGTAGAATGGCCATTTGTTGAAATCCTAAACTGCCTCCAGTTTCCAGCTAAGTTTATCAGATAGATTATGTGCTGCATTTCAACTGTCTCTTATTCAATTATGCTCAATAGAGAGCCTCTGTCACTATTTCCAGCTAGGAAAGGACTAAGGCAATGAGATCCTCTCTCCCCTTTCTTATCTGTTCTTGCCATGGAGTACTTCAGCAGAAGTTTAAAGGGAGTTAGCAAGGATAAAAGTTTCAAATTTCATCCAAGGTGTAAGAAGTTACAGATTATACAGCCTGGTTTTGCAGATGATCTTCTACTATTCTGTAAGGTGAATTGAAGTCTGTCACTATGTTGATCCAATGCTTTCAATAATTCTCACATGTGTCTAGATTGGTTGCCAATGTCGAGAAAAGTTCAGTGTACTTTGGTGTCCATCAGGATACTCAATAGAGTATTTTACATGCTATTCAATTTAGTAAGGCTGAACTGCCTTTTAGATACTTAGGAATTCCCCTGAGTACAAAAAAGTTGCCTATTGTCCAATGCAAACCTCTATTAGACAAGATGCTGGCTAGGATTAAGTCATGGACTACTAGATACTTATCATATGCTGGAAGAATCCAACTTGTGAAGTTTGTGCTATATTTTATTCAAGTATATTGGTCACAGGTGTTTGTTCTTCCAAAAAAGGTTGCTCAAATGGTAGAATCTACTTGCAGAAGCTTTCTGTGGACTAGTGGAAGTGATCTTATTAAAAAAGCACTGATTGCATGGGACAGAATATGACTTCCTAAAACTGATGGGGGTCTGAATGTATTAGACATTTATGTGTGGAACTGGGCAGCTATTGGGAAACTTCTATGGAACATATGAGGAAGAAAGATTGCTTGTGGGTAAAATAGATTCACTCTTATTATACCAAGACAGGGGAAGTATCGGACACTAAAACTACTGAAGCTTCATGGGTGGTATAGAAGATCATCAAAGCAAAAGCTTTGTTTGAACAGATAGGATTAACTGAGACAGATGTAACAACTATGAGTAAGTACTCAATAAAGGAAATATATGGAGCCTGTCGTGGGGAATTTCAGAAAGTTCCTTGGAGAATATTGGTGTGCAACAATGCAGGGCAACCTAAATGGATATTCATTTTATTCTTGACAGTTCACAGAAGAATACAAACAAAGGAGAGGATTGCATGCTGGTCTAATATGGAGGATATGGAATGTATATTATATGAGCAGGAGGATGAAGATATTGATCACCTATTGTATGGGTGTGTATATGCAAAACAGTTGTGGTCAAAACTTCTAGCTTGGCAAGGCATAAGAAGGGAAGTGTGGAACTGGCAGCATGAAGTTACATGGGCTATTGAGAATGTTACTGGGAAAGCTGCTCAACAGGAAGTATATAGGATGACAATAGCTGGTGGAGTATATCACTTGTGGCAGGAAAGGAATGCAAGAATTTTCAAGGCTAACAGAAGATCTACAGATCAAGTGACTAAGCAACTGGTAAAAGAAATTCATGTTAGAGCTCGTAGAATTAGAATAATAGATAGTTGTATAAAACCATTGGACTTTTATCCATAGGCAGTAGAATAGTGTATAAGAGGCTGTGTAGATATGAGATTCAGTAAGTTTGGGACTAATGTCCAAACTGCTGTTTTCCGGTTTTTGTGATGGCTGTAACTTGAGTTTTGATGAAATAAAATATAATTACCAAAAAAATATATTTAACGACAATCTGTTTAGTTACGTTTTTGATGAATAGCAGTGTTGGTTTTAATAAAAACGTGACTGTTTTTCAGAGTATTATTAAATATGTAATTATGAATTAATATACATATGCATAAATAATGGTGTTATATTTAATGACAATCTGTTTAATTACTTTTTTNAAAAAAGTAATGCACAAAGTTAATGCTTGCATTGTTTTTCTAATACCTCATACCAAACGACCCCTTAGAGAGGATGGTCTTGACTTTTTTTCCCCAACTTCAAGTTTAATAAGTATTCTCCCGCGCTTGTCTCATTGGCAACACGTTTTATTTTATTACCTTTAATTTCCTCATGAGCGAAGCGAGGGTCACGACCACTCCCAAAAAGTATCATGTTTCGATAAATTTTTAGGTCGAAGTCACTATTTACTTTTCTGGCATATTTATGTGTTTCTATATACTAGATTTAGGGTACGCGCTTTTGCGCGTGTACCTTTATCGATGGAAATACAATTAAAAAAATTAATTAAATATGTTATAATATAATATGGTTGGCCTGTAAAATAAAAATTAAAGAAGTGTAAGTTCTAATTTCTTTTACTCTACTATATTTTATTCCTGAAGCATTTTGAAAAATAAGATCTTAATCAAAGAGTATACTCAGATTGATTGTGGTCTAATAGATCAACTTTATTTAGTTTGGTTAATTCAGCTTAGATATCTTTACATTCCACTATGATTCAATCTTACACCATGAACCGATGAAAATTATTATTATTACTATTATTATTATTATTTTATTAATAATATTATTATTATTGTTATTATTATTATGGAATATTATTTTATATGAAAAATTTTCACATTCTAAATTTTTCTTGCAAACTTGAAAAGAATGTATATGTTGATACCTAATTTTTCGCTCATATTTTTTAAATACATATATACCTTCAAAATAGTGTACATACATCATCATTTGATTTACAAGCGGGAACAAGCATTTTTCATAATTTTCTATAATTTTTAAAGGCTTTAAATTAATTTATTCATGTATTTTTTATTATATAAATACCCATTAATTACCTCATATTTTATGATGATTTTATCATCTAATTTCATCATTTACACCCATATTAGGTTTTAAATATTTTTAGCATATTTCTCATAATTACATTTGCATTTTAAGGGCTAAAATTGCACATTTGCAATAATAGCATATATACATTTATAATTACTTTATTTATGCTACAATAACCTTTTTATACTTTTATAATGTTAAATAATTGTTTTTATTTATTTTTATGTACAAATGATATTTTTATTATTTATCCATTAGTTTTATAAATTATTTATTGGTTAAATTTGGGTATTTAAAATTTGGCCTCATTTTTAATTAAATTCGGACCTAAAACTACCCAAACCAGCCCAAGCCCAATACTCCTAACCCAAATACCTTTACCCGTTCAATTAAAACCCTACCCAGTCCGCCTTAATCTCACAAATAACGACCCCCTTTCCTTATATATCCCTCCTCTCTACCCTAATATTTATTTCCTAAATCCTCCGCCCTTATTTCCCCTCCACCGATGAACCCTAATTTTGCCCCCTCACCCAAATCCCCCCAAATCTCGTTCCTAATGGGATTCTTTCCTATCCCTTTATCATTTCGGTATTTTTCCCTTATTTGGTATTATATTATAGGATAACTTAGGTACTTTCCTAAACGTGGGAAGTACCCCATCTTTGATTCTGCCCTAATCAATTTTTACCTCTTGACTCTGGACGACCTTGAGTCCAAACACGTTATTTGTATCACGAGAGACTGATTCTCTCGTATCTCGCTGGTTCGTACTTAACCCTAAGGTTAGGGGTTTCAGATTCTCTTATTCGAACAAAACTGGTTCAAGTTTTGATTTTGAATGTTATTTCGTCTATATTCGCTCTATTACGCATGAATCTTCCTATTTCTCTTAATTCCTTTTACTTGTCCTAAATTAGGGTTTCAGATCTTTTAAATCGAACCAATCTAGTTCGATTCTCTGTTTCTTTTGAATAGTTTCCTGTCTATGTTCATTGTATGCAGTATGTGATTATTTTATCCTTATTTCTCTGCTGATTTTATGGTTTACCCAAAATTAGGGTTTCAAACCCTTTTCACTCGAACCAATCTAGTTCGATTCTCTGCTTCTTTTGAATAGTTTCCCGTCTATGTTCATTGTATGCATTGTGTGATCCTTTGCCTTATTTTCTGCCAATCTTGTGTATTTTTACCTAAAGTTTAGGGTTTCAATTCGACTGATTTAAGTACTTGCTTTTTTTTATGTTTAATTAAACTATTTTCCATATTTGGGTTCTAGTTTCTACACTATTTAAACCCCTTCTCCCTCTCCCCTTAGATAGATTTGAACCCTCATTTTTTTACTCACTAAAAACTTAAGCTTTCTTTGTTCTCTCTTGTTCTGATTTATGTACTAAGTGGTTATTGTTTGGCCGGCTGAAAGCCAAGGCCAAATTACTCTAGAACTTAACTGCTATTGCATATTTACTTGCTCTTTTATCAATTGGTATGACCTAACTTTTGCAATTTCATCCTCCATGCTTTGTTTGACTAGCATGTTTCAATTCCTAGCATGATTCTGTCCTTTATATGACTATATGATTTCATTATTTGGTAATACTGTTAACTTAAGACTAGGTTATTTCAAATAGCATGAATACTCTCATAAGTTAATGTAAGGTTTAGTTTATTTCATTAACCTGTTCTAAACTTTATAAGGTACTATAAGCATGTAATCAAATATGTTTGTTGCCTAACTCATCTGCTATGTCTGTCATTTCATGTACCTGGCTAACTTAGTTGTTCTGCCTAATGGTTTCTGTGATTAAACAATGACTGTTACAAGTCCAGTCTATTTCTGTCTCTGTGTTCAAGTCATGACTGCTTTAATATTTAACCTAATCACATACCAATCTGCTTGAACTACATGTTGAACATGAACTTTGTTTGTTTTCTTGGTGCAGTTCTGTTTGCAATTCTGTATTCTGAATTTGCTTGTTTCTGAAGTTGAACTATTTTTTAAAAACCTTCCCCTTACCCTTAATGCACTGGTTTTCAAACTCCTACTCTTAGTCATTTAAGTTCTCACCACCCCCAGTGTGAGCACTAGCTAGGGTCCTTGAGACTCCTTTAAACTCTGACATATTGGGGCTGGTCTTCCAACCTTTTATGAGTTATCTTTCTGAATGTGGTTCTGGTGTGAGCATTGCCCAGGGTCCCTGAGGCCCTTGGTAACTTTGACACACTACAAACCCAATTTTATGTGCCATGGATGGATCACTATTATGCTCCAGAGTTGCTATGTTTGAGGGCCTGGTTCCCAGGTTTATATTGGGCTTATGAAGGCTCCATATAGTATAATTGTTACTATTATGTAATTTATTCATTCTGGGTTGTAATAATCTCTGTAATAACATATTTGGGGTTAATTAGTAAAAGCTGGGGGGTCTTCTTATTTTCTTTACCAAACTGGGTAGAAATCCTGCCTATAGGATTTAATTATGCTGATTGAGCTATGTGAGTACTATACTGTGTTTAGAAATCCTACCTATAGGACTTGCCTGATCATTTGGATTCTGTATTTACACTTGCATACTAGAGATCCTGCTTATAGGACTTTTCATTTAATTTTGCATTAGAAATCCTGTTCATAGGATCTACACATATTTTCAACAAAACGTGCATTAGTGACCATGTCTATAGGATCTCGCTTGTTTGAAATGATAATCTTTTCCTGGAAATATGCTTAAGCCCACATACGGTTAATGGAAACCATGCTATAGGAATAAAATCCAGTTTCAAACCTAGAAATCGTGCCTAGAGGATTTAAACTAATAAATATCATGCCTGCAGGGGTTTAAATCGAGTCAACAACTAGAAATCATGCCTATAAGGGTTTAAATCAATCCATCAATTAGAAAGCATGCATATAGGATCTAAAAGGGACAAAAACCTATCTTTATGAGTTAAAATCAGTAGCTCTCTTAGAAACCATGTTATAGGTTTATAATTAATAAACTCGTAGAAACCATGCCTATAGGGTTTTGTTAATCAGTTCTGAGTTCGACCAGTTCTGGTTATCACTTTGGCAAGCCTGTAGGAGTTGCTAATGATTCCAGGCCTAAAAAATTGCGATATCTTGCAACCTGCAAATGCCCAGATTCATGCCTAATAAAATCAGTAGGCAAATTAATAGGTCTCGATGCTCGCCTTAATAAACTGCTTCTTTACATTTGTCTAATCAAAGAATTAGACCCTTTGACTAAAGCTTATTTTTAAGATGAATACGGGTTACTGATAATCAAGATAAATGGAGAAAAATTAGTAATAGACAATATTGCTGAAAAATAGAAGATCGAAGTTGATTGTATTCGAGAACTAGATGCCTTTACAAGCTGTATTCTCGTCCCTTATATAGGAGATTCTTATAACGTACAACTCTTGCTATGGTTCCTCATTAGTGACTAACTATGACATTAATGAGGCGTTATAAAGGATAACGGTAATTGGGTTTGGTTACATAACGTTCAAGTAATCAATTGTGGGTCCTTGAATCTGCCCGTAGCTTTGTCTAGATTCATTATGACCGTGCCTCTCTCCTGTTTTGATCAAGTTGAGTTTCCCGTGGCTGATAAGTTCGTGGGTTTACTGAACCGTGCCTCTTTATAACGTACATATTCAAAGAATCACATCCAGTTGTCGAGTTTTCTTGTGTCCACGTGTCTGGCTGAGTTGTCATAAGTTGGCTTACGTGTGAAACTCTTTTTTACCAATATAGATAGTCCCCCCCACTTACCATATATTTAGCGATTAATATTTGGTAAGTGGATATTCATTTATGGAGGGAATATTTTGCCGCCGCTTTTCCTTGAATCATTATATCCTTCTCTGCACCATAGGCGTCGTTTGTCACTTCCATTTAATGCTCATACCACGTGTCCTTTTCGGATTGATTCTGCATTTACTCGGAACCTTTTAGGGCTTTTTGCCGTTGTGCCAGTCCCGAAGTGACATCTTCAATTATGACTTTTCATCATTATTTTCCTTATTCTTCATGTTTGACGGTTGTCTTCAAGTATAAATATATGTTTTCTTTTCTTTGCTTCCACAAAACACTTTTCTAACTTTGTCTTTTGTAAAGAACTTTCTTCTTTACCTTTGTAAACATGTCTTCTTCAAACCAACCTTAAAGAGTAATAGATATTGAAAGTTTAGCACCATCTTCTGCTCTGACTAGGAGTCGGAGGGGTGGTAGACTTAGAAGTCTAGGATCCACTCCTTCGAGGGGCTCCTCTTCTTCTCAGATAGTTCCTCCTTCTTCCACTAGATCTCCAGTTTCTCCGAGATTTAGGGTTTCTCGGTCTTTGTCTAGAGGTAGAGGCGAACGCCTTCGTGAACCTGGAGTCGATGAAATTGTCCCTGTTGAGTTTGTTTTTGCTAGGGATAGTCAAGTTCTTGTAGATCAATCTTCTTCTCTTGATAGTGCCGAAAGATATCCAACCCTTATAACTGAGGGTCAGATTTCCCTTGTTCGTAGGGGGTGCTTTTGGAAGTCTGACTTTCCTGTCTATATTCCGAATAGTAATCAAAGAATAACGTCTTACAAGACGGGATATTCTTTTTCTTATACGTATCCTTTCACTTTAGGGTTTAGACCTCCCATTGACCCAGTTATAATGGAGTTTTGCCGTTTTTTCAATATCTGCTTAGGACAAGTTGGCCCGCTTGTGTGGCAAGTTGTCGAATGTCTTAAGAGTTTGGCTTCTTTAGCCTCGGTTCCTTTTACCTTCAACCATCTTATTGACCTCTACTCTCCTACCTTATTTCGTGAAGGGATTTTTACTCTGACTGCTAGAAGCAAAAGAGTGCCGGTAACCCCTGGAGATGATAATGATAGGGGTTGGTACCTTCGGTATGTTGTTGTACCCACTGGTGGTTTAGTGCGTGAAGAAAATCTTCCCTTCCCTGAGAAGTGGAATCGCGCACGTGAGTATGCTTTAGCTCACATTTACTTTTTCTTGTTTTAATTTGAGATGTTTTATTAACACCATATTTGTTTTTTCTTCTCTCAGCAATCATGAATACTGTTGAGAATGTCTCCGGTATTCGTGATTGGGTAGAAAAATTGTTATATGTTGCTCCTTCAGAAGAGAGATCTTGGAAGTACCTCGCTGGGAGGTACGGTTGGCAAGTAAAGACCCACGGTAAGTGAAGCTCTTGTTCTTACTTCTTTTCTTACTCGAGTCTATTTTTTTTTTTGTCGTTTAACTTTTTTCCCCTTTTGATAGGGTTCTCTGCTTGTGGGGTGTCTGCTTCATCTATCCCGAAGATGTCCTTGGCTCAAGCCCAGGAAATTATTGTTGGTTCATCTTCCTCGAAGAGAAAGATCAGTGAGTCTCATTCAGTAGAAGAAGAAGAAGATGGTGCTTTAGTGCACAGGCCACGGAGAAGGCGAATGGTTTTAGATGATGAGCTTACAGCCTTAACCTTGCCTTCCACGTCTGTGATTAATCCCCATTTCCTTGATGATGTTTCACATTCCCCTATTCATGAGGGTGTTGATCTTGCTCCTGACGACGTCCCTCTAGCTGATGTCTTTCCTGCTTCTTTGAGAGAAGCTGTTTCGTCTGTTCCTTTGGCTATTTCAACTTCTGTTGAGCCTGATGCTTTGCCCGTGGCTTCTCCAGCTTTTCAACTCTCTGTGCCTGCTGCTTTTCCCATGGCTTCTCCAGCTCTTCAACCTTCCGTGCCTGTTGTTGTTCCATCTTTGCCTGCTTCCTTGCCTTCTGTTAGGGAAGTAGGGTCTTCCAGCAGAGAGATGCGGCATGTGGTAATAGAGGTTCCAGCTGAGGGAAACCTTTTCAAGAAGACGGGTGATCCCTAAGTGTGGCTCAAGCCTTTGATAGGTCCCTCTGAGAAAGCAAAGCTAGCCAGCCACGGTGCTCTTACATGGGCCAATAAGGTCGTGCATACTTCTTTGAAGGTATGATGCAAGTTATCTTCTTTCACTCTCGTATATGAAATTTACCATATCTGACTGGTTTATTTCTTGTAGATTAACCTTATAGGCATGGAGCTTATGAAGAGGATTTCAAACACGGACCAAGAGACAAGAGAGTTGCAGACCGATGTTGATAATTGGAGAGCACAGTATGATAGCTTAAGGATTGACATGGATGCTTTAGAAGAGGAAAGGAGTACCTTGAAGTGGCAGATGAGACTCATGGCAGCAGAACTAGCAGTGGAGAGGGCTTCTTGCAGTCAAGCTAATAAAGATAAGAGTGTTCTGGAGTCTTCATTCGCGGAGCAGTTGTCCCGTGCCTCAGAGGAGATTAGAGACTTGAAGAACTTGTTGGGACAGAAGGAGGAATACTCAGGTGAGCTTGTGCAATCACTCATTCGTACTCAAGAAGATCTTCGTAGGGCTTTAGACAAGCTCAAACTTTAGAGGAGTCGATTGTTCCATTAAGGTCTGCCCATGAAGCTGCGAGGCGGAGAAGGACGGGTTGAGAGTTGAGCTTCAAGTGTGGGCAAAGGATTATGAAAATTTTGGAAGAGGTGGCTGCTGTTGATGTGAGCTGGGCGTATATGAATTCTCACCTTGACACATTGATAGAAATGAGTCAAGAGGGTTTTGACCTTAGTACTGAAATAGCCAAAACTAAGGAAGCCATGGAGAAGGCTCAGCAGGGTCATAACCTTTCTTCACCTGATGGTGAGATTCCAGCCGCTCATGCCTCTTCATCCCCAGTTGCTCCCGTTTCTTCTGCCACTGAAGTCAACCCCTCTCTTGAAAATATTTAGTTGGTTTATCCCTTTTTTTCTTTTTCTCTGTATCAATTGGTGGTTACCCCCAGTCCCATCGGGAGTAAATTTGGATTTCCTTTAAGTCCCCAAATGACAACTTAGGGGCACCACAATGTAAATATAAAAATTTTATACGGCTAAGTATAAGTTAATACTTAGTTTTAGCCGTTTTAATATATAAATGTTAGTTCGACTTTTGTTGAGTTTCTGTTTCACTCTTTAAGTCTTTTGCATGCTTCATTTTTCGAGGTTTTAGTTTTACCTCTGAGTTTTGCATGTAGAATGCTTTAGACTACTCGTACCTTTTTGTAATAGGCACGGTGTCATATTAAATGTGCGCGTTTTTGTAATAGGCATAATTTATGGAAGAGGGCCCTTTATAATTGACATGAAGAAGACGTCTCAACTTCATGATAAATCAATAGAGTGATAGGAATTTTACACATGTTTAAGAATATTTCCAAGGAAAGTTTTTTGTTTGAACTTCCATGACATTTTACATGTGTTTGATTATCGTCTAAAACTCATGTTGCAACTGTTTTTGTTTAA
>ML435707.1:69747-86945 GCA_005239525.1 Nicotiana knightiana
TTTCGAGAGATTCATTAGGAGTATCTCCTCTTCCTGAGTTTGCCAATCCAGATTGAGGATTTTCCATAGTGATGGTGTTATTGGGGGTGGCGTCGGCGGTGTAGGTAACACTGCCGGTAACCCTCTCGCAAATTCTTGCAAAGCTTGGCTCACATGCTTTGCAATCATTTGCTTTACACGATCTTGTTCCACAGTTTGATCATTGTCACCATTGTTGTTATTGAATCTTTTTGGGGAGTGTTCCCTCGAACCACGTGGGGTTCCTGAAGGCGATGGAACTGGCGTTCCACTCATTTTCTGGTTGTTGTCGTTGGGGTTTGACATAATTCAGAGGATATCACTTGAAAAGTAAACAAAGATTATCAGATTGCCGGTAACGGAACCAATTTGTTTAACCAAAGAATTAGATCCTTTGACTAAAGCTTATTTTTAAGATGAATACGGGTTACTGATAATCAAGATAAATGGAGAAAAATGAATAATAGACAATATTGGAGAAAAATATAAGATCGAAGTTGATTGTATTCGAGAACCAGATGCCTTTGCAAGCTGTATTCCCGTCCCTTATATAGGAGATTCTTATAACGTAAGACTCTTGCTATGGTTCCTTATTAATGACTAATTATGACATTAATGAGGCGTTACAAAGGATAACGGTAATTGGGTTCGGTTACATAACGTTCGAGTAATCAATTGTGGGTCCTTGAATCTGCCCGTAGCTTTGTCTAGATTCATTATGACCGTGCCTCTCTCCCGTTTTGATCAAGTTGAGTTTCCCGTGGCTGATAAGTTCGTGGGTTTACTGAACCGTGCCTCTTTGTACTGTACCTCTTCAAGAATCACATCCAGCTGTCGAGTTTTCCTGTGTCCACGTGTCTGGCCGAGTTGTCAAAAGTTGGCTTACGTGTGAAACTTTTTTTTACCAATACAACATTTTGTTTCTGCTCATCTATATTTCCTGCCTTTAGGGTTCTAAAATTAACAAATTTTGTTGGTTCAATTGCGTGCATTTGTTGTCTACTTGTGGAGGTCAATGTGAGCCCTTATTTGTTCCTTACATGAAAGTTCTATTTGTATTTTTTTGTCGCCTAACTTTCTCATTTTTAAATGACATAGGTCAGTCTAGCCACCCTAAATAGTGGTCCTAAATACCTCCCGGACCATAGTTAAGGGACGGGTAGTGGACGCACAAGGAACGAGTTAGAAGCTATTAGAACGCTTAGGTAACAACTGAAAGATAGTAATTGGGTAGTAAAGGAGATGATGACCCGTGCGTTAATACTATGAGTAACACCCCAACTCGGGGAAGTTACAAAGTATTGCATGGAATGATCCTATAGGCTAAAAAACTAGGACCCTCTTTAATTATGTTTAAAGTAATTTGTATTTGTCCAAATTGTTTCATTTTTCTTTTAGAATAATTCACTTAATTAAGTTCGGTCGGGACCCATCGTTGTGGACCTCGAGGGGTGCCTAACACCTTCCCCTCAAGGTAATTTCGAGCCCTTACTTGATCTCTGGTGATGCAACTGGTTTTATGAGTTAATTACTCTAGGTGCCCTAACGCACCGTAATCCGTTAGGTGGCGACTCTTCAAATCCATTACCCAATCCCAAAAAAAAAGGAGTTGTCCCAGAAATGTCGAAACCCGATTTCGCGAGAAAAAGGGGGGCGCGACAGCATGACGACTTTGCTAGGGACATTTCTAGGATCTTACCATAACGAACTTGATTTCGTGATTTGTCTTTAAACATGTCTTTATTATTCCGTGAATACTCGCATACCCCTTCCCACTTTATGTGTATTTATTTGCCTATCTTCAATTATTTCCTATTTCTCTTTCTTGTTTTATTACTCTTTACTATGGAAACTGACTTGTCTCCTTGTTTTCTTTCTTAAATGCCTTTACAATTATTAAATACTGTATTTATCATTTTTTTATCGTGCAAATACGTGACAACGTGCTATTTTCTGTCGCATAAATCATGCTCAACATCATATTTCACTCGTGCGTAATTAATACCATAGCAACGCTTGATGAGTGTCTGCGCTCTTCTTATATCACCCTATTTGAATTTGGAAAGGCTTATTTACGGTAAAACTAGTCGATCAACGGTGCGGTTCCGTGTCTTTCCCCCTCAAGTCGTCCGCTTGAGGGTACCAGTCTAGACTTCTATAGAAGCCTTACTCTGATTATAATTGTACATGCATCATGGTCAAACCTAGCCTGGGTTAATATGTTGTCCACATGATAACCCTCTAAGAAAATCCATGTCCAAAGTCTACCGGGGTTTCCATAATCCCAACGGACACAACCACGATCTGTGCATTACTTTGGAGAAATAAGTTCCAATATGCTAATCATTCAAGTATAAATAGTCGAATATGGAGAGGGAAAGGGTCTAACTCTATTTGTTTTGCAGAAAATGAGGCACGAAGTCCCCAGGTTCGGCATGGTCCGTGACATACCACCATTGTTGCTAGATTGGTGGGAAGACCTTCTGTCAAGTGATAAAAACCATGTGAAAAGAGTCCTTGGAAACCTAACTTCCTTACTATATATCCAACCAAACAACATGTTGATCGAAGCTGCTACCATGTTCTGGGATGGAGAAAGGTCTGTGTTCCGTTTTGGCAACATAGAAATGACCCCTCTTTTGGAGTAAATAGGGGATTAGCTGGACTACCTTGGGACGGTCCTGATTTATTGGTGCCGAAAAATCGCACTCCCAGAGGATTTCCGAAAATGGTGGGTTTGAAAAAGAATGACGACTTGGTATGTCTAAAGAAGTCCCATGTACCCTTTGACTTCCTTTATGAACGATACGGTCACAGCACATCCTACCGTATCTTCCATGACGAGTTTTCCATCACTTCCTTGGGTTGGATTCATCGCAGGGTTTTCGTGTTTATTGCCTGCTTATTGGGTATGATAGTGTTTCCAAGCAAAAAGGACAGAGTTCACACCAGACTGGCCATGGTAACCAAAGATTTGATACATGTGTCGCAGAAGAATATTTTAAATTCGATTTAATTACAAATTTTGATACCAAACCAGTCCAAATCGCCTCCAATCTTCCTCAAATTTTGTATATTGATTTATCTATATGTTTTCAATGAATTTCAACTAAACCCATTGAAGAAGGTCCTTTTTTGCTTAGATTTTTAGAACATTGTATATATTTGTATTTCATCACCTTATTTGCTAACTCATCAATGAAATTTCCTTTCCGTCTTGCATCTAACATTGCTGATCACGCTTAAAAATATAGAAGGAGAGTTTTACAAGTTGCTTTTTAGTTTTTTTCCTTTTTTTATTTTAATTTGAATTTATTTTCTTTATAACTTTTTATTTCTATTATTTTTAAATTTTACTTTTTTACTTAATTTCTTTTGAAATTTTAAAATATATATTTTTATATTATTTATCTTTTATTTCTCTACCTTTACTTCTTGTGATTCCATGTAATTGCTTATATTTTATTTTTATTTATTTTATTATTCTATTTATTTAAATTACACCTCCTAATATTAGAAATAAAGAGTCATTAAAAAACTTGGCATATAATGAGTGATACAATTAAAGTGAAATTTCGTTGTTGAATGTGGTTATAAATTAATTATGTTTCCTAATCTTAGGTTGTAGTGTAACTTACTATTATTATGTTGGAATTTGACATATGTTAAACGTTTTTTTTTTTCCTTTGAATTTTGAAATTGTGTTATATTCATGGTTCCGATTTACTTGTTTTAGTACTATTGGCTCACATTGTATGTTGTTCTGTAACGACCCGGCCGGTCGTTTTGAGAATTTAAGTCCCGCTCAGCGGCGTTTGACCTTGAGCAGCTTCATAGGATGATTTTGGACTTAGGCGTACGTCCGGATTTGATTTTTGAGGTAGGATGATTTGAATCATTTTGGCGAAAGTTGAAGTTTGGAAAGTGGAGAGGTTTGACCAATAGTTGACTTTGGTGATATCGAGGTCGGAATGTGATTCCGAGAGTTGGAACGGCTCTGTTATGTTATCTGGGACTTGTTTGTAAATTTGGACGTCATTCAGGGTTGGTTTGATCGGTTTCGGCACGAGATTTAGAAGTTGGAAGAATTGAAAGTTCATAAGCTCGATTCATCGTGCGATTCGTAGTTTCGTCATTATTTGATGTGATTCGAGGTCCCGAGCGAGTCCGTGTTAGGTTATTGAACTTGTTGATATGCTTGGACGGGGTTCCGGGGTCCCCGAGCGTGTTTTGGGCGAGTTTCAGATGTTTTTCCTAGTCCTGGTCAGGTCTGGTTCTGGTGGCTTGCACCTGCGACACTTTGGAGCGCAGGTGCGGCTCCGCTTCTACGTGAGCCTGGCTGCTTCTGCGGTCATGAAGTCCTGGGAGCTTGTTCGCTTCTGCAGAGGCTTTCTTGCAGGTGCGAAAGACGCTTTTGCGGTCCAGCGATCGCACCTGCGAAGTTTATCGCTTCTGCGGCTTCCCCCTTCGCTTTTGCGGTGCCGCTGGTGCGGCTGTAAATCCGCAGATGCGGTCCTTGTCCTGATCAGATGAGTTCGCCGATGCAGACTCTTTCTCGCACATGCGGTTCCGCAAGTGCGGTCATTGTCCACAGATGCAAAAGTCCTGGCAGAAACATTTAAGTCGAGGGTTTGTCCATTTTCTTCATAATTTGAGTTTTAAACTTCGGTTTTGGGAGCGTTTTTGGGTTTTTTTTTTCAATCTAATCGATTGGGTAAGTTTTCTTCACCTAGAATCTAACATATTCCATGATTTTATCTTCATTTTTATCATTTAATTTGTGTTTTGAGTTGAGGAAAATGTTGGTTTTTGAAGAAAGTTTTCACAATGAAAAATCGTGATTTGGGGGACGAAATGGCATCGAAATTTGATAATTTTAGTACGGTTGAACTCGTATCGGGATGGGTATTCGGGGTTTATAAAATTTGTCGGGTTCCAAGGTGCGGTCCCAGAAGTCGAGTTTTGGGTTGATTTCTAGATTTTGATAAAAATTGAGACTTTATGATCCGGAATAGTTTCTTATGAGTTTTATTTGTACTTTGAAGTTTTATTTGTTAGATTTGAGCCGTCCGGAGGTCATTTCACCCGAGGAGTCCATTATAGAGTATCAGTTTGTCTTCTTTGAGGTAAGTATCTTGCGTAGTCTTGTGTGGGGGAACTACCCTTAGGATTTAATCTTCTATGTTGATTGTAGTTCGTGTATGTGAGGTGACGAGTACGTGCTCGGACTTATGTGGTGGAAATTGGCCTTTTTACAGTGTCTAGGTTCTTGTATTCATTGAATATGTGATTGTACTTGTATGATTACGTTCCTTAATTAATAGTTTCACCTTTACCTGCTTAATTAGAATTTATTTGCTTCATGATTCACTCTTATTGATAATTGGCTCATATGTGTTGTGATTACTATTACTATTGCACATGCGGCGTGACAAGGCAGGATATGTATATGTGGATTGCGCAAGTAACGAGACAAGGCGGGAACATTATTGTGCGCGTGTGGCGAGACAAGGCGGGCATTCACTTTACTATTGCACACGTGGCGAGACAAGGTGGGCTATGTCAGGGATTAATTTGTGATGTCTTGTGTTGGCATGAGGGCATTCTTGTTGTTGATAATTGTGTAGTGTTACTCTTATTGGTGTGAACTTTATCTTGTGAAAGTTGTGAAGAAATATTCTACGTGATGTCTGTCTCTTTTCTTATACTTACTAGTTGGTTTGAAACTATGTTAGGACACTTGCACAAGCATACACGTAGTTAGGCATTCTTATTGGCGAAGAGATTTTTTCTGGATATCGTTGAGTATAGATACCCTTGTTGTATTTGCCTTCTATGTGAGAATGGCTCTATAGGCACGTGAGTCGTCCGTGTGGTTATGAGGTGTTATAAGGGCACTGGATTCCTAGTGTTAGGGTTCAGTTATTGAGACACGTGAGTTGTGATTTGTCCGAGATTCGGTACCTCGTGGAGTTGACTAAACCTGATGTAAAAACGGTTGAAATTATTGAGTTATTACTCGTCCTTGTTGTATATGTGATTCCGAATTTAGGTTGTGTTTTATTCACTCTTCTGTGTTTTTTTATGGTATTCCGTTGATGCTTGTTGTTTCCTTTCTTATTGCAATTACTGTATTGTTAGCCATATTGCATAGTCTTTATGTAGATTATGTTGTTCCCATACTTATACTTGTTCAGTTTATTAGACCAGTGGGTATCTTAACTTTTCCTCATACTACTCCGCCGAGGTTAGTCTTGATACTTACTGGGTACTATTGTGGTGTGCTCATACTGCACTACTGTACATTTTTGTGCAGATCCAGGTATTGCGTAGCCAGTTGCTCGTTAGCTAGCAGCGTGTATTGCTGTTGTGGAGACTCAAGGTAAACCTGCTGCAGCGTTCGCAGGTTTCTGAGTCACCGTCCTATTTTGTTCTTACACTGTCTTTATTTATTTTTGAACAGTTATATTTAGAAGTTGTAGTAAAACTCTATAGAGCTTATGACTTGTACTACCGGGTTTTGAGAAAGTGTATTTTGTATAGAGAGTTCATTTTAGAAAGCATTAAATGTTATTATTATAATGGTTGTTATTCAGTAATGTTAGGCTTACATAGTCCTTAATACTAGGTGCCATCACGATACTTAACGGAGGAAAAATTGGACCGTGACAAGTTGGTATCAAAGCTCTAAGTTCATATGTGCTATGAGTCATAAGCGAGTTAGTAGAGTCTTGCGGATCGGTACGAAGACGTTTGTACTTATCTTCGAGAAGCTACGAAACTATTAGGACAATTTCACTTCCTTCATTCCTATCGTGCGAGTTCATTGATCCCGAAGTTTCAAATTTTATCATTCCATTCTCTCATAGATGGTGAGGAAACGAGCTGCAGAACCTAATGACGTGACCCCCGGAGCAGATGTCGCTAGGGGCAGAGGCAAAGGCCAGCGAGGAGCACGTGCCTCAGCTAGAGCACCTACCAGAGCAGCAGTTAAGGAGTCGCCAGTAGTTTTAGTTAGGGAGGTAGGTACCAGAGGCGCCTGTTGTTACCCCCAGACTTCAGGATACCTTAGCACAGTTCCTGAGTATGTTTGGTACATTGGCTCAGGCGGGGTTGATTCCAGTTGCACCAGCTACTTCACAGAATGGGGGAGAAGCTCAGACTCCCACCCCCACACTCCAAAGCAGCAAGATCATGTTGGTCAGGTTCCAGGTGTTATGGCGACACAACCGGTGCTCCCAGTTCAGCCCGTGGTTATGGCAACAACATTTGAGGAAGAACAACTCAGACTTGAGAGGTACAAGAAGTACCACCCTCCTACCTTCAGTGGATTGGCAACAGATGATGCCCGGGGTTTCCTGGAGGAGTGTCACCACATTCTTCGTACAATGGGTATTGTGGAGATGAGCGGGGTTGTTTTTGTTACGTTTCAGCTCAGGGGAGCGGCTTATCAGTGGTGTCGGGCATATAAGTTTGGTAGTCTGGCCGAGTCAGCTTCACTCACATGGGTTCAATTTTCATATATGTTCCTGAGAGAGTTTGTACCTCATTCCCTTCGAGATGCATGGAGCGCGGAGTTTGAACAGCTCCACCAGGGCACTATGTCAGTATCAGAGTATGCCGTCAGATTTAGCGAGTTGGCCAGACATGCACCTGTTTTGGTCGCTATAGTTAGAGAGCTTGTCCGTAGATTCATTGAGGGGCTCATGCATGATATTTGATTCAGCATGGCTCGGGAGTTAGAGTCAGATGTTTCATTTCAGCAGGTGGTAGGGATCGCTCACCGAGTAGAGGACATGTGGGATCAGGAGAGAGAGGCCAGGCGGGGCTATGAGAGAGAGGACATGCAAGGTCATGAGAGAGAGGACAGGGAGGCGAGGAGGCCTCGTAGGCCGGAGAGATCTATTGGTCCTTATTTTGGAGGTAGGGTACGACATGGTAGAGGTTTTGTGGGTCAACCAGTTCAGTTTGCACTTCCGGCTTCGCACAGTGTTTCAGGTGCTCATGGGTCTCATAGTACTCGTACTGCACAGTTTTCACAACCACGCCAGCAGAGGGGTTGCTTTGAGTGTGGAGATACCAGTCACATGGTGAGAGATTATCCCAGACTTCTGGCAGATGTGTCCCAGCAGGGTATTCAAGTGAGTAGCGGGCGAGGCCCGACCCGTTGATGTGTTTCATATAGTAGGTTAGAGGCCGTTGTGCCGGATGATGTCATACAAGTATGTTTTTTTTATTTGTTACAGAGGTTGTATTTCGTTCCAGTTCTGCTTATCGGGACGAGTTCCAACAGGCCGTCGTAATTACACAACTGTGTAATTACTAGGCTGTATAATTACTATCCTAGTAATTACATCAATTCTAATTACCTAGTGGCTTTCCAAACAGACCCTTAACGACATCATATCCTAGGTGAATAAGTTCCTAAATATTAGACATTGTTACAGGGTATAAATAAGAGAAACGTTAATAGATAAAATTATAGTTGATTTCAAAGTTCAAATAATAATAAAATTACAATTCATGTCCAATGTGAAATTTATTTTTAAAATATAAAAAAGGCGAACGAAATTTTGGTAAGGAGCTTCATGCTTTTAATATAATTAGTATTAGTGTGTGTGTGGATCTCTCTCTCTTAAATGATTAGGTGGATGGCTATTTAGATTAATCCTTCAAATAAGGTTGGTTTTAGAGAAAAACTTGCCCCTTCTACGACTCATATATTTACCAAATCATGTAATCTAAGACTTTTTCACGTATATAAAATTTAATCACTTGATCATATTTTGACCTTAAATTTGTGACTTTTAAAGTTAAATCGTTTCTTGTTGATATAAATATCACGACGAATTTTTTTATTTATTCATATATAGTCAAACTTCTCTATAATATTCTTGTGTGGCCATAGATTTTATCAAAAGTTATTTGGATTTTTTTGGCAAATACATATTTGTTCATAACTTTTATCCATATTTTGGCAAATCCAAAACTCAAATCCTAAAATAAGCTCAAGAGCTGGTTTTGGCTAAAATATTACCATTATATTTTTTTAAAACTGCCCGAAACTTTTATATTTTATAAAAGAACCCACCATTTATTATTTTGTAATAATGCTACTTCGTCTTCTCGGTCATCTAATAGTGTATTATGTAGTTTATTATAAAAATGATACTTTGGTGTGAAGTGTTATTTATGTTCAGGACTATGGTTTGCGATAATATAATGAATGCTATTAATGAAGGTATTGTTGGGTATTTGTGATGGTTTTTAAAACTTGTGGGTATAAGTCACGTTTCATTTTTTTCAAAAAGAAAAAGTGAAATATGTTTTGTAAACTGATGTCCAAACACATCATCTTCAAACTAAACTTTACCCCAATCAGATTTTTCAAAACAAATTTTGAAATTTATGGACAAAAGCTAGCTTAGCTGTCTATTATAAGAAGAAAAAAAATACCTAAAAGCTCATTTTTCCCAATTTATTTATGTTATTAAAAGATAATAAAAAATAATTAATTTTAACATCTCAAATGATAACATATATCATTAATTAAAAAGTTAGAAAACCTAATACAATATTAATAAGGTGAAATGATGTGAAAAAATGGCAAAATACAAAAAGTCGCTAGTAGGAATTGCGAGGGAAATACAAGAAAATAATAAAAGATTTATGATTAAAAAGGTCAAATAGCATGCACAAGGAATAATGATTGTAACCTTCTAAACAAGATGACCTCAACTTTTTTTATTCCACAAGAATAAAAATAAAAAAAGTTTTTACTTTTCCAGTAAGATTTTTTTTTTTTTTTTATTCTTGTGGAATAAAAAAAGTTTTTACTTTTCCAGTAAGATTTTTTTTTTTTTTATTCTTGTGGAATAAAAAAAGTTTTTACTTTTCCAGTAAGATTTTTTTTTTTTTTATTCTTGTGGAATAAAAAAAGTTTTTACTTTTCCAGTAAGATTTTTTTTTTTTTTTTATTCTTGTGGAATAAAAAAAGTTTTTACTGAAAAAGTAAAAATTAATTGCAACTTGAGAAATAGAAGGTAAAAATTTTGAGGTATTTTATGCAGTCCTAATGAGATTATACAAGAAAATAATTTTATTTAAGTAATAAGGTCAAATAATGATTGCAGGAAATAATAATATTTGTAATGGTTAATTCTATTAAAATTCTATACAACATGTTATGTACTTATGAAGGATAAACATTTTGTATTCAAGTTCTGTTGTCTTACTACAGTATAGATTATAGATATTATAAGTTTTATTTAGAGTTTATTCTCCTAGACTTTTTAGATGCTAAAGTTGACGAATTCTTTATAACTATTTTTTAAATTGATAGTATAGTAATTTTATTTAATGAATTTTTTTTTCTTAAGACATTAGTGATCTTAAGCAAGATTTTATTATTTATAAAATTTCTTTCAAATGAGGCGCGTTATTACTATTCCAACTTGCACAACTTTTGGTTAGCAGTAAATTTACTGATAGAAAAAAAAAGATGTAGAGAGAGACTCTCCATCCTCTCACTAGAATTTCATTCTCCTAAACCTCAAACAATTCTATCAACTTCAACTTAATGGCAACATTCAACACAACTCCCCAAATTGATTCACCAGACTCTCAACCAATGAACATCGATGAACCAACCAATAACCAAAAATCAAAACTATCCTTCTACTCCAAAACACTAACACCCTACTCCAAAACACTAACACCCCCATACTTACCATTAATGATTTCCAAAACTACCTGGACCTATCAGCAGAAACCTCTACAAATACACTACCAACTGAAAACTTTATCCCGCTAACTTCAGAAGACAAAACAAGACTATATCAGCCTTGGCAGTTTTCTATTATCATCAAAGTCTTTGGCCGAAAAATTGGACACCTTACTCTGAAGCAAAAACTACAGTAACTCTGGAAACCTTAGGAGCCACTGAGCCTTATTGACCTTGGTAACGAATTCTTACTCATCAAATACACGAAAGAAGAGAACATGGCTAAAGCATTACAGGAAAGCCCATGGTTTGTGGTAGGATACTTTCTCTCCGTTAGATGATGGGAACCAAAATTTCTAGCGTCAAACTCTAAGCTCACTTACACAGCTATCTAGTTTCGACTGCCGGAATTGCCCACTGAATTCTTTGATGCCCAAATACTAAATAAAGTAGGCAATATGCTGGGCAAATTACTCAAAATTGACACCTTCACCTCTGCTACTATAAAAGGCAGATACGTAAGACTGTGTATAGAAGTGCCCCTAGAACAATCACTCAAATCCTATATCTTCATAGGACACCATCGACAACAAATACTATATGAAGGATTAAATACGCTATGCATAAATTGCGGGAGACTAGGACATGTCAAACCCAATTGCCCAACCTTAACCAATTCACCAATACCATCTACAATGACCCAAAACGCAGCAACAGCGTAAACAAATACTTCCCATGACCAGGATACAAAATGGAAAACAGTCACATTCCCCAAAAAAGGGACAACCTCCAAAGAGCGAATGAATGAAGTTACAAGCAAGGCCACATAAAGTTCCTCGCCATTCTCAATCTCCCAACAAAAGAAGGTAAGCAGGGACCCAGGTATGTTCACTAACCACTCTAATAATTAGACTAAAATTAGCTCTCATAAATCAACTCAACTTCTTAATAACGATATTATTAGTCTTACTAATAGTTTTAACCATTTAATTAACTCCAACACCCATAAGGACACCATACCACAACCCCACATAGAAGAAAATAGTTCGAGCCCAATAAAGAATGTAGTGGCCCAATTACAACTACTCCATACCCACAACAGGTCAACCCACCAGCCCAACTTCATCTCTGATAATGGCAACCGACTTACCCCTCATTCACCTAATGATTCTCTCAATACACCATACCCTAGTTTAAACAGTAACTCAAATGATACCCATCCTCAAAATCCCACTGCCACGCTGCCTTCACCTCCCCCCTCACCCAATGAAAACACAGAACACAACATCACACCAAAACCCATTACAAGCCCAACCCACACTCAACTACAACATCATAATGAACCTTCTATACAACTCAAAAACATACCTCGCTCCCATCACGTCAACCTCTCAGCCATGCAAACCATCCTTCACTCAATCCTATGTGAGCAGCCCACTAACAAAATCAACAAAGATCACAAGTCATCAGAACCGCCTCTCACGACCAATAACCCTATTAGTACAAATACTCCTCAATCGTTACAAACTAATACTCTCACACAATCATCAAACACTCCCACCCAGTTATCACTATTATATAGCCATGCAACCTCGTCCTTTCCCTCCACACCCACAAAGAACCCAGCACCATCGCCCAACTTTGATGCCTTACCAGCCCCGCCACATACATTTTCTTCAACCGGAGAACATGAATCAAAACAACTCCAACACCCCAATATTCCCAGTGATCTACACTGCCCAGAATCCATCCCTATTCCAACCCCCTCAGTCGTGGTTGGAGATGGGACTCCAAAACCATGCACTGACATTCTCAATGGTTATCAACAACCAAGAGATAATAGTCAGAATCCAAAACACCCAAGACCTAGCACAAATCATAACGGAGGGTATGAACATTGCAATGACCTTCCACGGCCTCTACAACTGGATGACCATGCCCATGCAAGCAATAAACTCATATTGGAACCCTTTTCCTCAATACCAACAACACTTCAATCCATACCCCGACCTCCCATTCTATCCCACACTCCAATCCCAGACTCCATGGCTCCACGAATACATCCACATTCCAAACTCACTTCCCTTATCCCCAATGAGTCCACCGGTCCCCTACACCCCCACATCATCAATGAGTCCCCAACCACCATCTCCAGAAGAACAAGAAGCAGTCAACCCGCAAGAGCTAGCCATGATCCTAGAAGAAATGATGGAGACACACCCAGAGACCATAGGGATAGGGGCATGCCACATCTCTGTCCTCAATGAACAATATGCAAAAAAAATCATTCTCAATTGCCCACAGAAGTGACCAAGTTATTGATTAAACTGAGGCCGCCTGTGAACCCAGAAGCGGGCAAATTTGCAGTAGTGATAACCCTAACAATGAGGGGGACAACACCACCAATGACCCAACAAAACTCAACTCAAGAAGAGCAAAAACTGCCCCTACTGCCTTACCCCCTACTGGCTCAGTCTCCAGACTTTCGCAGAAACTTTCGTTCCTTACTAAATTAATACCAACCTCCTCTAGTAGTACTGCTTGAAACGCATGTCCAAGACCACCAAGTCATTAGGGATGACTTCTCTTTCACTCACCTTTCTCAAGTCTCTGCTGATGGCCGTGTAGGCAGAATAGTAGTCTTATGGAATGATTAAATAGTCCAAGTCTCTGAAATAAGGGTCACAAGTCAAGAAGTCCATTGCATGGTCCAGGTATGTCAAAAACACCCTCATTTTTTATTCTCAGCAATATATGCATGCAACTCATATGAGTCTCGTCAAGTTCTATAGCAAAACCTTAAACATGTAGCAGACTCTTACAATGGCCCCTGGCTCGTGGGGGGAGACTTTAAACAAATTTTATTCTCAAATGAAAAATTCGGTGGCTGCTCTATTAATAATTCAAGGGCAGATAAAATGCTGGATTGCCTACACTACTGTCAACTTCTAGACGTAGGGTTTTCGGGAAGCAAATATACATGGACTAATAAAAGAAAACGAGGTTCCTTAATTTTAGAACGACTAGACAGAATAGTAGCTAACTCGGCCTGGTTAAACAATTACCCTGAAGCCCATGTACATCACCTTCCTAGAATACATTCGGACCACTGCCGTTATTACTAACACTAGACAAACATCTTCCATAAAAAAGGAAATTTATTTCGATTTGAAACTATGTGGCTCTCACACCCCGAATTCCCTCACTTAGCGAATCAAATATGGTCCCCTAACCCTCCAATAATATAATGAATCTCAAATTTTACTTCCTTGGTAAACATTGGAACACAAATTCATTTGGTAACATTTTCAAACAAAAAAACAAGTTAATTGCCAGACTAACAGGATTTCAAAATTCCCGCCAGTACCCTACTTGCTCCTTCCTACAATCCCTTGAGAAAGACTTAATTAGCCAATATAATCCTTTATTAACCCTTGAGGAAGAGTTTTGGAAATTAAAATCGCGGATTAACTGGCTTAATGACGGTGATGCAAACACTAGATTTTTTCATCTATCCACACTAAAACGTAGACGCTGTAATCGTATAACCACTTTAAAAAATCCCCTTGATGAATGTATCACGGACATAGACTCAGTCCAAAAAATTACTACACAATTCTTTCAAGATCTATACACCACATCACACGTGTCTTCCCCAAGACACTACCCAAAATACTCCTACAATATACTAACACAAGAAGACAATGACCTTTTATCCAAACCTTTTACTGATCTAGAAATTCAACAAGCAGTAGTATCTTTCCAACCACGCAAATCACCGGGGCCTGATGGCCTCCACCTCCTATTTTTTCAAAAATTCTGGCCTCAATTACAATCTTCGTTAAAAACCTTTTGCAAACAAGTCTTCACCCAGTGTTATATTCCGGAGGAAATTAACACTACTTATGTCTGCCTAATTCCAAAAGTCAAAAGCCCTTCATCAATGAACCAATTCAGACCTATTAGCCTATGCAACACATTATATAAAATTATCTCAAAGATAATTGTTAACCGTATCAAGCCGCTCCTCCAAAAAATTATAAGCCCGATACAATATGCCTTCCAACCTAATAGACGAGCGACTGACAACGCTATAATTGTACAAGAATTAATAAACCACTTACAACATTCTAAGTCTAAATGCCATAAAATGCTTCTTAAAATAGACCTGAAAAAGGCATTCGATAGAATGAAATGGAGCTTTATCAAAACTTCCTTAACACTCTTTAATTTTTCCCCACCAATAATTTCACTAATAATGTCTTGTGTATCCACCACTTATACCTTTATATTATTTAACGGTACACCAACGGAGTACTTCACACCCACTCGAGGACTCAGACAAGGTGACCCCCTCTCCCCCTATTTATTCATCCTATGCATGGAAGTCTTGTCAATACAAATCCATCAAGCCGTGGACTATACCATTTGGAAGACAATCTCCATCCATAAAAATGGACTCCAAATCTCCCATCTACTATTTGCCGACGATATTACATTAGCCTCCAAAATCAGTACAAATAGGTGCCATCAAATCATAGACATTGTTAATCAATTCTCTGAAAAATCCGGCCAAAAAATCTTAACTTGGCCAAATCAAAATCTTTTTTTCCAAATACACCTCTCCCCACGACAGATCTTTCATACTATCATGTTTTAACATGCAGGAAGGTAGATCATTCGGTAAATACTTAGGCTTCCCTATATTCACCTCTAGACCAACCAAAAGTGACTATCAATTCATCCTTGACAACTTTAAAAATAAATTAGCAGGTTGGAAAACGAAGCACCTCACAATGGCGGGACGTACTACCCTTATTAAATCAACTCTTAATACGCTACCAAACCACATCATGTAAATCACAGCACTTTCCCAATACATCATTAAAAGAATGGAGACCTACCAAATTTTTTTTATATGGGGAACCACAAAGCAAAAAAGGAAAATCCATCATGTAGCATGGAAAACAGTAACGACTCATAGGGACAATGAGGGGTTGGGAATCCAAAATTTACAACAAAAAAACCTGGCTATTTTAGCAAGCACTTCCTGGAGAATGTTCCACAATCCCTCTGCTAACTGGGCCTCACTACTGATCTCCAAATACGTCAAGCCTAATAGGACTAATAAATCAAGTATTAAGTCTAGAATCTGGAATCATATTTTAAAAGGATGGGATGTATGTCAATAAGGAATACAATGGCAAGTTACTCAGGGTACTCATGTCAAATTTTGGACAGACAGTTGGGTAGCCCCAAACACTACAATTCGTAGCCTTATATCCGGTTCATTAACACAATCTGAACATAATTTAACAGTAGGTTCATCCTTACAAATGAATCAAGACTCAGATACTCTTCTATCTTTCCACCTACCTCCGAAATTAACCCTTCTAATTAATAAAGCATACATTCCCCACTATGATACCAACCCTAACCACATAAAATGGGGGTTAACTACAACGGGTCAATTTACAGTCAAATCCTGCTACACAGCTTTAACAAAATCACCTCCATCTCTAAACCATTATGGTTGGATTTGGAAATTAAGAATTACTCCAAAAATTAAAAATATTATTTGGCTAGCCTGTCACAATAGACTCCCCACCAAGGCATATCTTCACAAACTAGGCATTACCCAAACAAATCAATGCCCCCATTGCCCTAGCGAAATAGAAACCACTAACCACATTCTTTTACACTGTAACCACGCCACTCACCTATGGGAAAACCTAAACCTATCCCATCTCATAAAAAATATAAATACGCAATCTACCCCTAATAAGTTGTGGCTTAATCAACTAATATTCATGCAGGACACTACACCTGTCCATAATATACCACTAAACCATATAATCCCTTTTGGATTATGGCACTTGTGGAAGATACGCAATACAAACCACTTTGAACATGTGTTAACCCTCCCTTCACACAAAGTTGTAATACAACTAGCAGAGGAACATTACTATCTGACTCATAATCAAACCCTACCCGAACAAAAGATCCCCATGTATGTAAAATCGGAACCTCCTACTCAAGGTGTGATCTCTTTAAACACGAATGGTGCCTATAAATCAAACAATTCCCAGGCAGGCTATGAAGGCATATTTAAAAACCAACATGGAGATGGGCTCATGGGCTACGCAGGAAACTAACATGCTAATAATGTCATAGACATTGAACTAATGGCTCTACTACAGGGTTTACAACTAGCCATACACCACCATCTCACCCCGCTAGATATTCAACTTGACGCCAAACAGGTAGTTACCATGCTCCAAAATAATACAATACAAGACTCACCCTTGCTAAATGATTGCAGGGACCTGATCCACCAGCTGCGTGATACCAAGTTACGTCACATATACAGGGAGCAAAACACAGTTGCGGATAACTTGGCACTTTTTGGAAAAGAACTATCGGGAACTAATATCACCTTTTTGGCGGATCCCCCCCC
>ML435707.1:88091-118149 GCA_005239525.1 Nicotiana knightiana
TTCACAAGAAAACTTATAATGAAAGACAAACAAGGCAGACCACGACTAAGGCAAAAAAGCAAGCTTTGGGGAGGAACTAAGGACCCAACACCACCTTTTTGTGAACAATGGGAATTATCATCCATAACAACCAACTTATGTCACGACTGGCAAGCAACATCATCGGGGACCAAAACAGCTGGACAAGATCATACTGCCATAGCAAGTAGCAGTATTTGTAATAGTCGTACCAGCGGATATAAATCTAGTAATAGTATTAGTAATAGCAACGTTAGTAGTAGTATCCCTAAGTCATATGAAGCCACTTCTGCTATCGGCCAACTTTGTAATGATATCACTTCAAGACACCTCCCTGTATAATTTTGTTATGATATAAAATATCCTTCAAAACCAAAAAATAGGGTGCCCACTATTAAAATATCATTATTTTCTAAAGCCATATAGAAATTTTCGCTGAACTTTACGGGTGCCGATGACTCGATGTCGAAGCACACAACAAACTCAATTTAAGCTTGGTTGGTTTAAAGTGTAAACTATTTCACTTGATTTGATTAGTTTTTTAAAACAAATATATTTCATTAATCATACGCATATTCTCATGAACAGAATTTCTTTTTAAACTAATAATCTACATATTAATGATTGAATAAGTTGATTTGAGTAGCAACTGGTTCAGATAATCAAGATCAGAAATCATTTTACAATTAAAACCAGAAAGATAAGTAGCACACTTGTTTGCCAAAGCCCTAATTTTTCTATGCCAGGCTCATTACCAGAGCAAAGCAAGGCACAACTACCTGCTAGGGGAAAATTATAGTGTACAAGAAAATAAATCAGCAAATAACAAGTGAGATCAAAAGCATTCTCCTTTTCCCGTCGCGTTCCTTTCTCTCTTCCTGAGGTATGCTTACACATCTCAGCCCAAGCATCTAAACAGAGAGAAAAGTAGGACTGCGAGCAGCATTAAGTTGCATAGAATTAAAGGTGTTTCGCAATAACCAAGTATTTGGATCAAGTAGTAACCTCTGTACAATAAAAGCAGTTTTCCAGAGTTGAACGCGGTTCCTTTGTCATTCAACATATCTCTTGTTTAACTATCTGCTTGAAGTTATAGCATCAGAGTCATGTAGAACAGGGACTTTGCCATGTTGATAGGTCAGAAAGAAGATCTCGAAGCTGATCAATCAAAAGCTTGAGATGCTTGTTCTTGTCTACAAGCTCCTGTAATGTAAAGAGCAATAAAATATGCTTTACAATCTAGATGACAATAGCGACTTGTTTTGTTCGTGTAAGGTGAGACTATAGAAAGCTTATATGCATGCATTCAAGTAAATACACTCTACCTACAACTGAAGACTTTTCACTACCACTAGGGAGAGACGTGAAGCAAATAAATGAGGATTTGACAACTTTTTATACAATAGGAATGTAATTAATTTATTCAACTTTGACATTAGTAACAATAGAAAATCAGAATTAAGAGATTCACATTGTTCTGACTTGAGTTCATAAGAAATATATTGAGATTTCCAAAAGTTTGTTCAGTGAGACATCCTGGGATGTCCAGAATAGAAATGCCACATACACCCAGCATAACTTATTCTTGTCTTAATGACAATGCAATTACCCAATGAATCAAGGGAGAAATCAATCATGCTCCAAATGTTGCATATATTTTCCCGAATCTCCACCCACCATGCACCCCCCAAAACCAACAAAAATCCCCGAGAAATTCCAAGACCTCAAAACTCTGTACATTGTCCGTACCTTTTTTAATGTAGAGACGTGGTCCTCCAGCTGCTCAATTTCAGCTTCATCTGCAGCAGATAGTGAACCACTAGCAGAAGCAGCTTCCAATGCTTTTGCCTAGCTAACATAGCCAGTGAAGAGTGTGAAGCATCACACAACAAGTGAACAACTTTCCAGAATGTATAAGCAAATATAACTTGTAAACCATGAGATAGAACACGAAAGAAAATTGGATTATTTGCAGTTAAATTGGAGCAAATACAAGCGCAGTTCAAAAGTATGAAGTTGTTAAAAGAACTTAATAAACTCAGATAATGTGCAGTACCACATATATTGAGTATCAAGAGACATACAATTTCAGTGATCTATTTGTCAAAACAGACAAAACTCACAAAATTCTTAACCCTTCAACCAGAGTCTCCAAATGCACAAACTTAAGACAATCCATATACCAAATCCAAAGACCTAAAATGTGATTATAGTGCTGATCTTTCTTGAAAAGGATAGAGCGCCGCAGTTTATCTTAGTATAAGTACTTACTCATCATGAGTGTTCATTGTTCAAACAGTAGGAACGAGCAAAAAAATATCACAAACTGATTATATCACAAAAAATATAGATATACTTTTTACCTAATGGACCCTAACTAGCAATAAATCATACAGCTGAACCTAACTAGTTTGCGATCGAGCACACTTGATTCATGATTATATCAAAACAAACGTTGCTTCGATCACTATGCTAATCCTACAAAACAACAATTATAACACAAACATACAAAACGCAAAAAATAAGCATTTCTATTTGTAAAATTACCTTCTGAGAATTAGAAATCGCCGTAAGAACAGAACGCAATGAAGCAACCGACGACTTATAACGTAAACGAGACTCATCAAGTGCACCGCCACCAATCTCCAAGTGTTGTTGAGCCGATGCAGAAGAAGACGAAGAATTATCTGACGAAACGTCGCCGTTTACGGAATGCTGCTGTCCACTACCGTTACTCATAACGGCATTAGCAGAAGTAGCCGTATTTGTTGTAGTGGACCAGAGTGTAGGGTTACAGAGCTCGTCGTTCATGGCGGACAGAATTTGATGTGCCGCTTCTATTGTGTCTTCTAAATGCTTTTGCCCTTCCACTGCTAGTTCTTGTATTGTTTTAAGGTTTGCCATTTTCCCTTCTTTTTCCTCCATTATGGAAAACGCGCCGGTTTTGTCGAAACCCTAGATCGTCGGCGGCGGCAGTGGCGGCGATGGGCGGTGTGAGATCTTTTATTAAGAGTGTAATTTCGAAGAACGTGAAACTCCGTATTTCCCGGCCTGTACTTTTTGGGCCGGCAAGGAGATTTTCGTGTTATTGGGTCGAGAATTTATGGGTAATTGTCAGGCCTTTTGCATCCGTACTTATTTTTTGTGGCACATTTTAATTTATATTCGCTTTATAAAAAAAACTGCATCCATACCCGTTTTTGTACATAACTTCAGCATACGGGGCTGAAGTAGCAAAGACAATCACGCAAAACTTCAGCATCCTAGTAGACGGGCCTGAAGTAGCTTGCGAACTTCAGCTCTAGAGTTGACGCTGTTGTCTTTATAACTGGGCAACGAAGTTTTTGTCTTTGTAAACTAGGGAACTTCAGCCCCGTATGCTGAAGTTTTTGTCTTTATAACTGGGGAACTTCAGCCCCGTATGCTGAAGTTCGCCAGTTACAAAGACAAAACTTCAACTCTAGAGCTGAAGTTTCCCAGTGTTTAACACAAACATGGATATATACAGATACACATGATATACATGAGATATCACTAATGTACATAGAGATATACATGAGATACAATAGGGGATACACATTTTGAGTCATTTCAAGTTGAGTTTTTCAATATGAAATGTGTTATAGAAAGAAAGAAAATAAAATTTTAATATATTTTGTCGATATACACATTATTAATTTGTTATACACGATGATATACAAATATCATAATTGTTAATGTGTTATATATAATTGGATATACAAATAAAAAACTTGAAAAATAATTATGTGACATACATTTATGGGCTATTTGATGCCAATATCTATAACTAGGGCTATTTTTGCTAATTGTGTGAGTATATTATCACACCATGCCAAAACTCCCTTTTCAAGCTACTTTTAGCTCTTGGTATTAGAGTTTGGCTAGTATTTAAAAGGTTATTTGCATTTAGTCACTCATTTCACACGGGAAAATATTTAGACGAAAATACTCCTAGCCAAAAAAGCGAACGGATTCAAATTGACTAAATGCAAATAACGGTTATTTGCATTTAGTCACTCTTGGCTGGTATTTGAAAACAATGTTTGGTTGCCAAAATTTTACGATTTTCCCAATCTCACTTGAACATGCATTTTTAAATTTGAAAAACTGGTGATTAAAAATGGGAAGGTTGTTAGTGTTTAGTTGCAAAATATATAGAAAAAAGACATCCAAATATGTTACAAAAATTATAACCGAACACAACTTCATCTTCAATTCAAATTTTAGTGAAATTTTAAATTTGAAAAAAAATATTTGGAATTCATATCCCAACGCCTACTAATCTCCACTTTCTGTTAATTTAATTGACGTTGGCGACAAGCCAGATTATTCACCAATTCTTTAGATATGATATACCCCAACCATCAACCAAAATACATTTTCTTATCAAAGAAAATAAATCCCAAAACTCATCCTCTTAATTTCCTTTTGTAATAATAAAATTTTAACCAAAACAGAAACCTAACCAACTGAAACCTTATGCCGCAAAGTGGTGGTTTAATCAACCATTTATTTCTTTTTTTTTGAAGTAATAATTTAACCAAATATCTCAATAACTTAATATGATTATTTCTTTTTTTGAAATAATAATTTAATCAAATATCTCAATAACTTAATATGATAGGCTCTGATACCAATTGTTATAACCAAAATACTTTAAGATGAAATCCTTCATCTTTTACCCAATACCTATCATGTCAAGTCATCAAGAATAAATACTAGATGCGGAAGCGTACCTAAATCCATGAGAGACGATGAAATCCTTCGTCTTGTAAATTATTAGTCTTCCAAACCAAGACGTGGCTTTAAACTTTTCCAGCAACGGGATATCAGAAAAGAAAACCTTACGTCTGATTTGGGGACCATAGCCCATTTATAGTTGCACCTTTATGTAATTCTAATTTAGCTCATCATTAGGATGCGTTTTATAGACCCATTTAAATTTAAACCTTAGCAGATCACTTTTTATTTGGGTCAACCTTTTAACGATAGCAACCAATAGACACACATATGTGCAAGTTCATAAACTCTTACAGATTTGACTACTTTAACGTTCTAGCTCCCCTTTATTAGAAAGAGATATAAATCTACTTCTTTTTATTCGTAGTGGATGACATTCAACTATATAAGTAGTGACAAATACTTAGAACAATGGTGATTAATATTATGTCAAACGTGCGAGAGATCGCCTACAAACTTCAAGGAAGTTTTAAATAATTCTCAAAATTCATTATTTTCTTATTTCTTTTCATATTTATTTTTTCCACAAGGGATATGACTTTGAACTGATAAATATTTAAACTAATGATAGCAATGGACCATACCAAACTAGAGCGGGAAAATGACACTGTATAGCCGCTTTCAAAATAAAAATCGAGAATATATATGTTTTGTGTATATATACATTCTATATGTTATATACAAAAATTAGACTTGCACTTTTTCAACTACCAAATATAAATAGTTTCTGGCGCGAGCTAAAAGTGAAAAAACCCTTTTACCCACCGTACCTCTCCACGGCAAATACTTACCTACATCCAACTTTTACAACAAATTAATTAATGTGTATTTTCATCTTATTTATTACTATATAATTAATGACAAAATATATTAATTTGATATAAATATGTTGGTGTTAGTGCATTCTAATATTAAAATTATAATATTAAAGTACATTATTTCTTGTGAGATAGTGGTTATAAATTTGCAAGAAATGGTCATTATTTTGGTGTAACTCTTGAAATCACTAATGTCATGATCTGCCACTAATTACTCACTAAAAATTAAATTTTGTTACCACCAACCATATTATACAATTTTATTATTCCACTACTTTGTTATTTATTTTATTGAAGAGTTTTTACACCTATAAATAGTGACGTTTCTTGCTTGTGTTGTAGATGGAAAAATATTGTAGTGTGCATGAAAAAAAATGAAATTGGTTTAGTTAAAAAGAGAGTTAAGGGAAGGAGAAAAATCTAAGTTTCCAACTTATCTACAAAAGATAATATTATTTTGTTGAAGGAAGATGTTCATTTTGGTGGAGCTTTGGACTCAACAACTTGTCTAGAGTTTGTTCGAGTTATACGATGTCATCGGGCTATTGTATCCTCGAGGAGATAAGACAAGAGTATTACTGCTAGACCGTACTACTGCACTGAGCTTGAATCTCCTTAAAGAGAGCGAGATATCCGCGCCTCAGCCTGAAGAATATTTATTTGTTTTTCAACTATAATTTCTTGTAATTTCACCAACAATTTTAAGGAGATTCAGATTTTTTTATGTAGGTGAAAAATAGCGGATATCAAGGTAAAAATTCACTCTCTTTAAGAGATAGAAGGTTAAAGTATTTTTCTACTTGCTTAGCTCAAGCGAAGGAAAGGTTTAAACTTTTTTACCTTATATTTTTCATGAATATGTGATATATCTTTTCATGAAAAATAAATTTTATGCTGCTAAGAAATAGTGGGGATAAAAAAATCTTGCATGAACAATTTGAGTATTCATGCATGAGCAAAAGTTGATAATCAAGAAGTGTGATAAGAGCATCTATGATAAGTCTTGGAATATTCATATGTTATTGTTTGCCTCTAAATTAAAGATTTATTAATTTTTGACTCTAACATGAATGTTATTGGAGAAACTAAAATTATGGCTAGTAGCTATTTTGACATCAAAGATTTGTATGAGGCAAGTTTCCTTGACTAGTTGATCTCGCCCAAACTCACACCACAAATATAGGTAGTGAGGCGGTCGAAGCAATAATAAAAATCCAACGCAAGCGGGGGTCGAATCCTCAGGGAGTTAGAATTTGGATTAGGTATACACCTAGTGTGAATGTAGGATATGCCCTAAATTACACTTTAACATTCTTGATTGTTGTTTGTACTTCTACTTTAAGCTATTGATTACAATTGAAAAACTAGGAGACAATATTTTTGGTTTTGGTTGTTTTTCAAATAATAAAATATCTAGGGTTGCAACTTTTGCCTAGTTGGTTACCTAACAGATTTAGAGCTTTAGAGTATGTTTAGTTGATCGGGCTACAATATAGTAATCACACTTAATTACTCACTTTATACCTCTCGGTAGTTTGAGTATTTTTGCCCGATTTGGCCTTTTCAAGTACAAATGGGTATTTCACAAAGAAAGTGATAAATGCTCTAGTCGGGTCTTGCTATCTCTAGGTTCGACCCTTTAATTGGGGCTATCAATTTCTTGAGTTCACCCCAATTCCTAGTTAGCCAAGTTTTCCTAGACTTAGTCTGTCTTTCTCAAGTAGAGACTAAGTCAAATAGGCATGAATCAATGTTTTCAATCATTAATTCTAGAATTCAAGCAAGAACATGGCTAAACATCATATACCAAATCATAAATTAAGCCCTAAATCAATAACCCATTAAGTACCCATACTAAGGTTGGGTCACAACCCTAGCTAAGGGTTTATCTACTCATAGAAAATAAAGAAATAAAAGAAGAAATTAAGATAGAATGCGTAATAATTGATTATGGAAAGAAAATATAATGTTTAGAAGCTAATATAGTACAATATTACTCAATACATTAAAGAAAAACGGCTCAGGTGCTCTACACTGATACAACTTAACCTAAAAATGACAAAAGGTTCTATTTATACTAAGCTGAAAATATCTGACAAAAATGCTCTTGCGGAGGTTGTGCGGCCGCACAATTCTGTGTGCGGGCCAATTGGACTTTCTACGATCACATAAAAGTGGGATGCGGCCGCACTTCATCTAATTGTGCGGACCGCACATTTCTGAGTGCGGCCGCACACTTGAATTTGGCTGGGACTTGGACCTTCTTCTGCGAACCGCACATTTGTGAGTGCGACCGCACTGTGGCTCTTGCGGTCGCACAATAATAGTGCGATCCGCATATCCTCAGATTGCCTAAAATCAACTCTCTAAATCAACTCTCTGAATCTCTTCCTCTGCGTCCGCACAATAATTATGCAGTCCGCATCCTCTGAAGGAAATCTAATAGTGCTCTTTCATTATTTGCGGCCGCACACAGTATTGTGCGGTCCGCACTGTAGGCCTTTTTGAATTATTTTGGTTGTTGTCTAATTTTGACTCCTTTTTGAGTTTATTTTCACTTCTTTGGTTCGTTTCCCAATATTGCTGCAAGAAAGAACATTTCATTAGTTCTCGGGAATACCTTTAAGTATTTTTGAGCTGAAATGCAAGTAAAAGAGAGCAAATAAGCGATCAAAATCCCTACTTATTAACTCTCCCGAACTTAAGCTTTTGTTTGTCCTCAAGCAATTAAGGAAATTATCACCTCCACTAGAAAAGAGATATTTCAGTTCACCTAAGTTGGTTTGAACACAAATCAATTGGGACCCACAATTACCCACACGTTCATGAATCATAACAAGCCTATGATTTGAATATTGAAGCACAAATGGCTCTAATGTAACACTTGAGCATCAAGGGTTGACTTTGTTCATCAAGGAAGCTCGCATTTTCATGCAAGTCGTTGTGGTTCCCAAACTTCTCCTCCTATACTCTCCGGAAGCTCATCTCACTCACGAATGAAGAATTCAAAATAATGACTCAAGAAAGACTCGCTCACCACTCTCAAAAGAATGTCACAAGCCCGGCTCTAAGTACCATATGCTTGACCCTCATGTAGATCACCACTAATGTAAGCTTGCTCGGCTTGAAATCACATAGGGATATTTTGGCATGTAATGAAGGCTTTTGGACTAAGGAGGGAAGTATCAAATTGAAATCGGTTCATCTTTCCTTTAGCACTTTATATTCTCTTGTTTGCTCATACTTTGCGACTCTTTGAGTCATTTTATTTTTCCTTAGGGGGACTAGAGAGACTTGAAATCACTCTTTCTTTGTCATTCTATTCACAATCTCCTTATTTGCTTTCTCCATGCTTTGCACTTTTGCTTCTTATTTTTTGCATCTTTTCAACCCTTTCACATTATGCACTTTCGTTTGTGTTTTTTCTTTGTTCTTCCTTTCTTTTTCCTTGCCTTTTCCTATTTTTCATTTCTTTTTTCTTTTTGTGCTTTGAAACCATCTTTAAACTCCTCGTCTCTCCCCCAAACTTATGTTTTTTCCATTCGAATCACATGAGTGCTAAAGAAAAGTCAGGTGCCAAGAGTGAGTCACTAGAAAACGGTTAAAGGCTTGTAATATGGTTATCGAATAAAAAGGCTTTAGGTTCAAAAGGGTTTACTAAGGATGATATCATTTCTGGGCCAGGTAAGGTTTCAAAACAGGCCAAGGAGATCCTACAATCACTTGTCAAGCCAAGCTAACTTAGAATTTCGCCTAGAAACACATTCGGGGCAAGTTCTAAACCATTCGCAGGGGTACTTGGACTTGTAACAAAATCACTAACTAGAGCTATTTCTTTACAAAAAAACTTATTTTTAATCATAAGCACATAGTTAAGTGTGTTGTTACCAAGTGAAGCATGCTCGACCCTTATTTATTCATTAACACTACTTGTTTCTGCTTAAACATCAAAAACTGACTCAATCCCTTAAGAAGGTTGTCACACCATCCATCTTTGGGAAGAGCCACTCGGTTCACACAAGACTCACCTTTGGAAAGAACCGTGGCATTAAGAAAATCAAAGGCTTATTGTTCACTAAAACATAAAAAAAGCTAACAAATAAAAAAGAAGCTAGTAAAGTAACTAAGAAGCTATACTATTAAGAAAGCAAAACGAAGAAACTATGAAATAAACTACTGAAGGTAAAGCAAATGAATATATACAAGAGGGATGATTATATACATAATGAGGGAGAAAATAAAAATAAAAAGAGTATTAAAGTTATTACGGGCCCAAATGTAATCAAAAGTCATCCAAATCATCCAAAATATCAAAATAGACCACCCCCCAGAAAAAGAATAAGCATTGTCCTTATTGCTTAGCAAAATCAAAACATAAGACGGTAGAGAGTAAAGAAAACTCCCTATGTGGTCTCGGGGTGACTGGAAACATCACCACCCTCGGTCTCCTCTAACTGTATGTCATCATCTCCGTGATGAGGGACAATAGGGTTGGTGAGCATCTGAAACATCTCCTCAGCAATGGGGGCAATGTGATTTGGCTCGTCAAACTGGCCAGCTAATGCCTCTACTGATGGTGCCTCTGCTGATGGTGCTGCTGGGTCAGCTGGTACTGATGGACCTGACTCCATTAGTAGATCAAAGGGAAAATCACCTGCTGTTGCTAACTTCTTCACCTCCTGTCTCAAACTCTCCACTGCTTTCTTTGAAGCCTGGGACTTTATCATCTTTTTCACTTTCTTGGCCAACTCCTCAATGGCACCCACTGAGCTACTAGAGTGTCCATGATAGTCTTCTGGTTGTCCAGAATCTTCTTCAATGTTTTCTCTACTGATGAAGGTACCTGTGACACTGCTAGAATAGAGGACTCCGCTACAACAGTACTGGATATGTCAGATATCTTAGAAGTGGATGTTTGCATCCAGTTGTTGAGGCTCGCCAAAGTCTGGGAGACTCACAACGCAGTGAAAGGATAGGTGGATGAGGCTGGCACTGGAACTGAACTTGGTGGCCTAGAGGATGAAGGTGGTGGCATGGTTGTTGTCCCGATGGAAGGTACGACTGTTGTGGAAGTCATGGGATCTGTAGATGGCTCAGTAGCAGTCTCTGAACCTACCACCGATGGATCGTCAGACTGATCAATGGTGGTAGTGTCCTTACCTTTGAACTTTGGGTTGTCCGCATCCTGCAAGTGATACCATGAAAAAGGTATCTTAGCTTTTACCTTTGTTTCATATGGCCTTGGCTCCACCTTTGCATCATTGAAGTACTCTGTGAGGGTGTTCGGATAGGGGTAGGATTTTTCACTTTTCTGGACCGCCAATGTGATTTTGGTTGACATGATGGTACCCACATTGATCGGGTACCCCGCCATAATAGAAGCCACCAAAACTGCTCGGGGAAGTGGGAGGATGTTCTCATTCAAGCTCGGATCAATCCTGCTACACACAAAGTTTTTCCACCCTTTAACTTCGAAATTGAGGGTGGCCCGGAGGATAGGAACTCCTGCTGTGATCCATGGTGGTAGTGGTCCTCGGGAAGCTAAAATATCAGCTAGCTAAGGGCGAGCTGCTTCACCCAGAGATAACTTCTCTAAGTACTGGACTGCCCCCACTTGCTCAAAACCCACAAAGCATTCAAATGGACGACATCGAAATGGACTTCCAAATTTCTCACTCTCTTCACTTTTATCCCCTTCTTGATGTGAGCTGCATTTGTGTAGAACTCCCTGACCAAGTGCTCATTTGCATCCAAGACCGGGTGAGTGAACCACTTCCATCCCTTGCGCTCCTGGAACTGTCTAAGGATATTCGGATTATGAACATCCAAATCCTTCATCAAGTATTATCGCTCAAGTATGAGCGACCTCATGGGCCACAACTCCCGAAATCTGTTAAATGCTGGCAGGTTGATAAATCCATCTTCCCACATTTCCCTCTTCTTTGTCCTCTTAAGACCACCCAATTGAGTGTCTCCCCCTACCGTCATCCAGGACATCATCATCATCAACATCAATAGGTGCCGGAGGAGTAGATGAAGAGGAGGTCTCAGAACCCTGGCTTCCCCCATCAGAATCAGCAGAAGAACTGTCTGTAGGCTCATTGCGCAATTGATAGCGCCCAGTGGGTTGAGGTGGTTGGGACTCGGGCTCAAGCTAGACCTCCGTAGACTGACCCTCGTAGGCTTCTCTTGATGGTTCATGAGAGCTGGATTCTGAGGGCTCTGTGGACTTTCCTCTACCGGTGGTCGGCTTCTTGGCAATAGGCTTGGCTTGCAATCCTAGAGGGTGAGTGACTTTACCTCTGCCTCGGGAGGATTCACCTCTCCCCTTTGATGTGTCGCCTTTACCACGTGATCTAACCATTTTCTGCAACACAAGTTACATATGTCAGTTGAATTCAAATCAAGTAAAACAGTTGAAGAACAGTTGCAGACAATCAATTATCAAAGAAACAATGCGGACCGCACAATTCTGAGTGCGGCTGCAGACTGTCTAGTGCGGACTGCACAATTTTGAAATGCGGCCGCAAACACTGGAATGCGGGCCGCATAATTTTGAGTGCGTCCGCACATCCTCAAGTGCTGATCGCACAATTTTGAGTGCGGCCGCACAAGTCCAACCATGCAATTTCTGATTCTCTGAAGTTTTAGAGTGCGGTCGCACACATTTTTATGCGGCCACACACTTTCTCTACAGACCACCAAATTTTGAGTGCAGTCCGCACAATTCAAACACACCAAAATCCCTATTCACCAGTTATGCGGATCGCATAAAAATGTGTGCGGTCGCACAATTTGAACAGTGACGGCTCTAAACTTAGGGTTCTTGCAGTTTTTTCACAAATTAAGCACGGTGTGCACAAATTAACAAGATTGGTGGTCTACCCAGTCCTTAATGAACATGTATGAATCTACCCACATGATTTTGAAGCATAAATTAAGCACATTTGAAATTTTTAGGCCTAAAATGAACTAAACTAATCAAAGAAAACAAAAACAAAAATTGAGAAAAATTAACAAAAATCTACACGAATTGAACATATTAGAAGTGAATTATGCATGTAAGAATCTAGCTTGATGAATTGAGTGAGATTAGTGAACAATTTTAGGGTTGCACAATGTTTTCTAGGGCTTGGGAGTTCAAAGAGCGTAAAGTGTGAATAGTCGTGAAAAGCGCTATTTATACCCTAGCAAAGTCGGTCAAAATCTCACCTGAGTGCAGCCGCACAATTTTGAGTGCGGTCCGCACTCTTTACCTGTGGTTGGACTTAGCTCTACGGTCTGCACAAAAATGAGTGCGGTCGTATAACCTTGTGCGGTCCGCATAATTTTGTGTGTGGCTGCATGTTGGCCATTTTCCTGCAAAACCAAACTTCAGAGAGTTGGTGAATTTTGTCCCCAGTTGTACGGCCGCACAAGGAATTGTGCGGCCGTAGACCCTACTCTGCGGTTGCAAACAATTTTGTGCGGTCCGCATAGGTTCCACACTTGGCCAATTTTTCCAGATTGTCCCTGCAATACACACTCATTCATACAATTCACTTCAAAACCGGTTATCTCAATACAAAACCTATCTAAAAAGAAGAAAAATGAAAAAAAATGAAAAGAAACATGGGTTGTCTCCCAAGAAGCGCCTGATTTAACGTTGCGACACGACGCAAGTTACCATCAATTACTTGAAATGAAGCAACGCCACACCATGGCCATCATAAACCTTTCCAAGATAATGTTTCACCCGGTGACCATTGACTCTAAACACTTCATCATTTTTGTTCTTCAAGTCTAATGCACCAAAGTGTGTCACATGCACACGAAAAATGGGCCACTCCACTTGGATTTCAACTTTCCCGAAAACATCCACAATCGAGAATTGAACAATAGCACAAGATCGCCTTATTTGAACTCTTTATTCCGAATATACTTGTCATGGAGGTACTTCATCTTGTCCTTATACAGGGACGAACTTGAATATGCATGGAACCGAAATTCATCAAGCTCTTTCAATTGCGCCACCCTTAAGTTGGCGGCGACATCCCACTCAAGATTAAGCTTCTTAAATTCCCACATAACCTTGTGCTCAAGTTCCACCGCTAGGTGACAAGCTTTTCCGAACACTAACCGATATAGAGACATACCAATTTGTGTTTTGTAAGCCGTTCTATAAGCCCAAAGAGCATCATCAAGTTTCTTCGACCAATCCGTCCGATTGTCTTTCATGGTCTTTGACAGGATACTCTTGATCTCTGGTTGGAGACTTCAACCTGTCCACTTGCTTGAGGATGATAGGAGGTCGACACTTTGTGGGTGACACCATACTTTGAGAGTAAAGTATCAAAAGCTTTGTTGCAAAAGTGTGATCCCCCATCACTAATAATGGTCCTTGGAGTGCCAAACCTTGTGAAGATGTTCTTTTTCAAAAATGTCACCACACTTCGAGCTTCATTTTTGGGCAAAGCTACGAATTCAACCCACTTTGACACATAATCCACAACTACCAATATATAAGTGTTCTCAAAAGATCTCACGAACGGACCCATGAAATCAATGCCCCACACATCAAAAATGTCAATCTCCAAGATGGTGGTGCGGGAAATCTCTTTTTTCTTGGAAATCCCACCGGCCCTTTGACATTCATCACAACGATTGACAATAGCTAGCATCCTTGTAAAGAGTAGGCCAATAGAATCCACAACTCAACACCTTTGTAGCCGTTCTTGCTCCACCATGGTGACCACCATATGGTGAAGAGTGGCAAGCTTCAAGAATTCCCAATTGTTCTTCCTCCGGTACATATCGTCGAATCACACCATCGGTACAAATCCGGAAGAGATAGGTCTCATCCCAATAATAGTCAGGGCAATACCGTTTGAGCTTCTTCCTTTGGTTTGAAGAGAACTCATTCAGTACAATGCCGCTCACAAGATAATTGTCTAAGTCGGCGAACCATAGCATCCCGGTCATAGAAATGGATAGGAGTTGCTCGTCGGGAAATGAATCATTTATCTCAAGGCCATCATTTGGCCTCCCCTCCTCCTCCAAGCGAGACAAATAGTCCGTCACTTGGTTTTCACTACCCTTGCGGTCTTGAATCTCTAGATCAAACTCTTGTAAAAGAAGTACCCACCGCATAAATCTTGCTTTAGAATCTTTCTTGCTCATCAAATATCGAAGAGCCGCATGGTCAGTGTGAACAATCACCTTTGTACCCATCAAGTATGGGAAGAACTTCTCCATAGCAAAGACAATAGCAAGGAGCTCTTTTTCGGTCACTATGTAGTTGACTTGGGCATCATTCATGTTCTTACTAGCATAGTAGACCGAATGGAAGATTTTGTTGATACGGTGCCCTAATACCGCTCTAACCTCCACATCGCTTGCATCACACATGAGCTCAAAAGGTAAGTTCCAATTCGGTGCGGTGATAATAGGAGAAGTAGTCAACTTATACTTGAGCAATTTAAATGCCTTCATACAATCTTCATTGAAATGGAAGTTGGCATCCTTCTCCAAAAGTTTGCACAAGGGATTTACCACCTTAGATAATCCTTGATGAATCGGCGATAGAACCCCGCATGACTCAAAAAGCTCCTCACTCCCTTCACGGATGTAGGGGAGGGAATTTGGAGACCACTTAAACTTTGTCTTTATCAACTACAATACCATGCTTTGAAATTCTATGGCCAAGGACAATGCCTTCCTCGACCATGAAGTGACATTTTTACCAATTCAAAACCAAGTTTGTTTCCTCACGTCTTGCCAATACCTTGTCCAAGTTGTCCAAGCACTCTTTAAAAGAATTCCCCACCATGAAAAAATCATCCGTGAAAACCTCAAGAAAGTCCTCCACCATATCGGTGAAGATGGCCATCATACACCGTTGAAAAGTCATCGGTGCATTGCATAACCCAAATGGCATCCGCGAGAATGCGAAAGTACCATAGGGAAAAGTGAAAGTGGTCTTCTCTTGGTCCTCAGGAACAATAAGAATCTGATTGTAGCCGGAGTATCCATCAAGGAAGCAATAAAAAGCACGTCCGGCCAACCTATCAAGCATTTGATCAATAAATGGTAGCGGAAAATGATCTTTCCGAGTGACTTTGTTGAGCTTCCTATAGTCCATGAACACTCTCCACCCGGTGACAGTTTTTTTGGGGATCAATTCATTCTTCTCATTTGTTATCACAGTCATGCCCCCTTTCTTTGGGACACATTGCACCGGAAAGGTCCACGAGCTATCGAAAATAGGGTAAACAACCCTGGCATCCAACCATTTGATGATCTCCTTCTTCACTACCTCTTGCATTGCTTCATTTAATCTTCTTTGATGTTCCAAGGAGGGTTTGGCATCCTCCTACAAAATAATCTTGTGCATGCAAAAGGCGGGTTTTATACCCCAAAAACTGCCAATGTTCATCCTATAGCTTTCATCCTCTTTTGGAGCACCGCCAAAGTAGAATCTACCTGCACGTTAGTCAAGCAAGAGGAAGGAATAATAGGTAAAGTGGAACAAGGGCCAACAAACTCATACCTGAGATGTGAAGGCAGAGGCTTTAACTCCAAAGTGGGAAACTCCTCGATTGAGGGCTTTATTGGAAGAGTCTTCCGGTTCTCAAGATCTAAGGCAATATTCGGGGTTCATAAGTATATGACCCCATTCCTTGAAAAGCATTGACACATACCACAAATCCTTCCTTCTCATCCTTATCATGATTAAGAAACACAGCTTCCAAAGTATCCTCAACATTTATTACAACACTAGTATCATCAAAAATCACTTCGGTCACTAAATCCACAAACGAACAAACTTCGTTGTTATTTGGTTGCCTCATCGATTTGCATGCATGGAAGACCACTTTTTCATCACCCACCCGGAAAGTGGGATCACTGGCTTCCACATCAACTAGAGTCTTCCTCGTAGCAAGGAAAGGTCTACCCAGGATAATAGGCACCTCATAGTCAACTTCGCAGTCAAGAATCATAAAGTTCGCCGGAAGGATGAACTTATCAACACGAACTAACACATCATCAATGAAACCCAATGGCCTCTTCATAGTCCGATCCTCCATTTTCAACATCATAAATGTGGGTCTTGGTTGCCCAATTCCCAAAGTTTTGAACACAGAGTAGGGCATCAAGTTGATAATTGCCCCCAAATCACATAAAGCTTTGGTAAAGGTGGCGCTCCCAATAGTGCAAGGGATTATGAAGGCACCGGGATCTTCCAATTTTGGAGCCATTGAGTGCACAATAGCACTCACTTGATGTGTCATTTTGATAATCTCACAATTTATTGATATTTTCTTTGTTTCCAAATCCTTCATGAACTTTGCATAACCCGAACTTTGTTCCAACGCCTCAACCAACGACACATTGACGGACAAACTCTTTATCATATCAATAAACTTCTGAATTGGTTTTCACTATTTTGCTTTGTGAGCCTTTGAGGGTATAGGAGGCTTTGGAATTGGTGCTTTGTCCTTTTGCACTACCGGTTCCGGTATGTCAATCACATGCTCCCTAGACGGGTTCATATCTTCTTGGGTTCCTCCACACTTTCATCGCTGTCAATTCTCACTTATTCATTAGCTTGAACCACATTACTTGGAGTCTTATCTTCTTGAACCAACACATCATCATCCACAACTCTTCTTTGGTTTGAGGTAGTTGCCTCCCCACCTTTCCACTCTGTGTGGTTACGGCCATGTCATGTCCCGTATTGTTCCCACCCTTCGGGTTCACCACCATATCACTAGGTAGTGCCCCCTTAGGACGAGTGTTCAAAGCTTGCGAGATTTGGCCAAGTTAAACCTCCAAATTATGGATAGAAGTGTTGTGGGAGGCTAATTGAGCATCAGAGTCAACATATTTCTCCATCATTTGTTTGAACATATTTTCAATCCGTCCCATTTCATTATTGGAAGAACTAGAACCTTGAGACAGATATGGAGGCCGGTTGCTTGGTTGTTGATACATCGGGGGCCTTTGAAAGCCCGACCCCCGATTCCCTTGGTTATTATTGCTACAACCCTTTTGGTTATTGCCTCCCCAATTGCTTTGATTGTTGCCACCCCAATTGCCTTGATGATTGCCTCCCCAATTGCTTTGGTTACCTTGATTACCCCAATTGCCTTGATTAATGTTATTTCCCCAATTATTTTGATTGTTGTTACCACCACTCCAATTGCCTTGGTGGCCTTGGTTGTTCCAATTTATTTTATTTCCTTGTGATATCCATTGTTGCTGATTTTGTCCTTGAGCATTATTTATTTGACCTTGATAATTGTTGACATATTGCACTTCTTCTTCTTGCTCATTGTTCGAATCACCTTGGTCAACCACTATCATCTTGCACAAATTGTTTTCGACAGTTTTGTACTTGTTGACCTCTTTGCCGTGTTTATCGTAATATTCACATCTTCCATTGCATTCACTTGTTTCGGCCCTTGAACTTGTTGAAGCTGAGCTTTGGACAATTGGTACATTGTGGTTGTCAACACGGCAATAACTTGCCCATGATCATGTAGCTCTTTGTGTAGGTGTATGACATGTGGGTCACCTTGAGGAACATTGGCCTTACTTTTCCATGCAGACGAAGTATCCGCCATCTCATTCAAAATTCACTAGCTTCGGTGTAAGGCGTGTTCATGAAGTTCCCACCGGCAAGTTGATTTACCACACATTGATTTGTTGTGTTGACCCCCTGTAGAAGGTTTGTTGGATCATGGCCTCGGTCATATCATTATTCGGGAACTATTTAACCATGGTACGATATCTTACCCAAATCTCGTGCAATGGCTCATTGTGCTCTTGCTTGAACGCTAGAATTTCATCTCGTAGTGTAGCCATGTGCCCCGGAGAGAAGAGTTTGGCAATGAATTTTTCGGCCAACTCATCCCATGTATGGATGGAATGATTGTGTAATCTCTCTAACCAGTCCAATGCCTTTCCCCGTAGAGAAAAGGGAAATAGCCTCAAACACAGTGCATCCTCAGAAACATTTGTTTGCTTGCTCCCCCAACAAGTATCGACAAACCTCTTGAGATGCTTGTAAGCATATTGGCTTGGAGCCCCGATAAAGAAACCCCGTTGCTCAAGTAGTGTAAGCATCACGTTTATGATTTGGAAGTTGCCCGCCATGATATGAGGCGGGACTATAGCACTAGCATAACCCTCGTTCGGCAACACCCGGTGCGCTGCCGCTCTTGGTGGAGGTGGGGGAGGGAAGGAAATATTATCATGAGGCGGTCGGCCTCGCCTATTTACTTGAGGTTCGGGATGAACCTCATCTCCTTGATCATCGTCCACTTCCTCCCCCAATGGCAAATTACCGATGGGCTCATTATTGAGAGCCGTTCTCGTACCTATAAGCAATTCAAAAACAAAATTAGTGACTCGGACGGAAAGAAAGGAAAATCACACAAAAACCTAGATATATAGCTAAATCAGTTAATCCCCGGCGACGGTGCCAAAAATTGATCTCGCCCAAACTCACACCACAAATATGGGTAGTGAGGCGGTCGAAGCAATAATAAAAACCCAACGCAAGTTGGAGTCTATACCTCAGAGAGTTAGAATTTGGATTAGGTATACACCTAGTGTGAATGTAGGATATGCCCTAAATTACACTTCCACATTCTTGATTGTTGTTTCTACTTCTACTTTAAGCTATTGATTGCAATTGTAAAACTAGGAGACAATATTTTTGGTTTTGGTTATTTTTCAAATGATAAAAGATCTAGGGTTGCGCCTTCCGCCTAGTTGGTTACCTAACGGATTTAGAGCTTTATAGTATGTTTGGTTGATCGGTCTACAATATAGAAATCACACTTAATTACTCACTCTATACCGCTTGATAGTTTAAGTGATTTTGCCCGATTTGGATTTCTCAAGTCCAAATAGGTATTTCACAAAGCAAGTGATAAATGCTCTAGTCGGGTCTTACTATCTCTAGGTTCGACCGTTTAATTGGGGCTATCAATTTCTTGAGTTCACCCCAATTCCTAGTTAGCCAAGTTTTCCTAGACTTAGTCTCTCTTTCTCAAGTAGGGACTAAGTCAAATAGGCATGAATCAATGTTTGCAACCATTAATTCTAGAATTCAAGCAAGAACATGGCTAAACATCATATACCCAATCATAAATAAGCCCTAAATCAATAACCCATTAAGTACCCATACTAGGGTTGGGACACAACCCTAGCTAAGGGTTTAGCTACTTATAGAAAATGAAGAAATAAAAGAAGAGATTAAGATAGAATGCATAATAATGATGGAAAAAAAATCTAATGTTTAGAAGCTAATCTAAACATTAGATTTTGTCCTTAATATTTTGCCTTGGTGGCCTTGGTTGTTCCAATTTATTTTATTTCCTTGTGATATCCATTGTTGTTGATTTTGTCCTTGAGCATTATTTATTTGACCTTGATAATTGTTGACATATTGCACTTCTTCTTCTTGCTCATTGGTCGAATCACCTTGGTCAACCACTATCATCTTGCACAAATTGTTTTCGACGGTTTTGTACTTGTTGACCTCTTTGCCGTGTTTATCGTAATATTCACATCTTCCATTGCATTCACTTGTTTCGGCCCTTGAACTTGTTGAAGCTGAGCTTTGGACAATTGGTACATTTTGGTTGTCAACACGGCAATAACTTGCCCATGATCATGTAGCTTTTTGTGTAGGTGTATGACATGTGGGTCACCTTGAGGAACATTGGCCTTACTTTTCCATGCAGACGAAGTATACGCCATCTCATTCAAAATTCACTAGCTTCGGCGTAAGGCGTGTTCATGAAGTTCTCACCGGCAAGTTGATTTACCACACATTGATTTGTTGTGTTGACCCCCTGTAGAAGGTTTGTTGGATCATGGCCTCGGTCATATCATTATTCGGGAACTATTTAACCATGGTACGATATCTTCCCCAAATCTCATGCAATGGCTCATTGTGCTCTTGCTTGAACGCTAGAATTTCATCTCGTAGTGTAGCCATGTGCCGCGGAGAGAAGAGTTTGGCAATGAATTTTTCGGCCAACTCATCCCATGTATGGATGGAATGATTGTGTAATCTCTCTAACCAGTCCAATGCCTTTCCCCGTAGAGAAAAGGGAAATAGCCTCAAACGCAGTGCATCCTCGGAAACATTTGTTTGCTTGCTCCCCCAACAAGTATCGACAAACCTCTTGAGATGCTTGTAAGCATATTGGCTTGGAGCCCCGGTGAAGAAACCCCGTTGCTCAAGTAGTGTAAGCATCACGTTGATGATTTGGAAGTTGCCCGCCATGATATGAGGCGGGACTATAGCACTAGCATAACCCTCGTTCGGCAACACCCGGTGCGCTGCCGCTCTTGGTGGAGGTGGGGGAGGGAAGGAAATATTATCATGAGGCGGTTGGCCTCGCCTATTTACTTGAGGTTCGGGATGAACCTCATCTCCTTGATCATCGTCCATTTCCTCCCCCAATGGAAAATTACCGATGGGCTCATTATTGAGAGCCGTTCTCGTACCTATAAGCAATTCAAAAACAAAATTAGTGACTCGGACGGAAAGAAAGGCAAATCACACAAAAACCTAGATATATAGCTAAATCAGTTAATCCCCGGCGACGGTGCCAAAAATTGATCTCGCCCAAACTCACACCACAAATATAGGTAGTGAGGCGGTCGAAGCAATAATAAAAACCCAACGCAAGTTGGGGTCGAAACCTCAGAGAGTTAGAATTTGGATTAGGTATACACCTAGTGTGAATGTAGGATATGCCCTAAATTACACTTCCACATTCTTGATTGTTGTTTCTACTTCTACTTTAAGCTATTGATTGCAATTGTAAAACTAAGAGACAATATTTTTGGTTTTGGTTATTTTTCAAATGATAAAATATCTAGGGTTGCGCCTTCCGTTGGTTACCTAACGGATTTAGAGATTTATAGTATGTTTGGTTGATCGGTCTACAATATAGAAATCACACTTAATTACTCACTCTATACCGCTCGATAGTTTAAGTGATTTTGCCCGATTTGGATTTCTCAAGTCCAAATAGGTATTTCACAAAGCAAGTGATAAATGCTCTAGTCGGGTCTTACTATCTCTAGGTTCGACCGTTTAATTGGGGCTATCAATTTCTTGAGTTCACCCCAATTCCTAGTTAGCCAAGTTTTCCTAGACTTAGTCTCTCTTTCTCAAGTAGAGATTAAGTCAAATAGGCATGAATCAATGTTTGCAATCATTAATTCTAGAATTCGAGAAAGAACATGGCTAAACATCATATACCCAATCATAAATAAGCCCTAAATCAATAACCCATTAAGTACCCATACTAGGGTTTGGTCACAACCCTAGCTAAGGGTTTAGCTACTTATAGAAAATGAAGAAATAAAAGAAGAGATTAAGATAGAATGCATAATAATTATGGAAAGAAAATCTAATGTTTAGAAGCTAATCTAGTACAATATTACTCAATACAGTAAAGAAAAATGGCTCAGGTGCTCTACACTGATATAACTTAACCTAAAAATGGCAAAAAGTTCTATTTATACTAAGCTGAAAATATCTGACAAAAATGCCCTTGCGGAGGTTGTGCGACCGCATAATTCTGTGTGCAGTCCGCATGTCGAGATTGACTGGACAATTGGACTTTATGCGATCACATAAAAGTGGGATGCGACTGTACTTCATCTTATTGTGCGGACAACACATTTCTGAGTGCGGCCGCACACTTGAATTTGGCTTGGACTTGGACCTTCTTCTGCGGACCGCACATTTGTGAGTGCGGCCGCACTGTGGCTCTTGCGTCTGCATAATAGTAGTGCGGTCCGCATATCCTCAGACTGCCTAAAATCAACTCTCTCATTCTCCTCCTCTGTGGCCGCACAATAATTGTGCGGTCCGCATTCTCTGAAGGAAATCTAACAGTGCTCTTTCATTATTTGCGGCCGCACACAGTATTGTGCGGTCCGCAATGTAGGCCTTTTTGCATTGTTTTGGTCCTTGTCCAATTTTGACTCCTTTTTGAGTTGATTTTCACTTCTTTGGCTCGTTTCCCAATATTCCTGCAAGAAAGCACATTTCATTAGTTCTCAGGAATACTTTTAAGCATTTTGGAGCTAAAACGCAAGAAAAAGAGAGCAAATAAGCAGTCAAAATTATGTTGAGAAAATTTTGAAACAAATCATTTTATTGATTGCAAGCATGTTGTAACTCCTTTTGATTCAAGTGTTATTTCCTGTACAAAGTGATAATGATGTGATAAATCAAAAGGAATATGCTAGCTTAATTGGAAGTTTGAGAATATGTGACTGATTACACTTGATTTGAGATTGCATATGTAGTATGAGTACTTAGCAGGTTTACAAGCAATTTAGGTAATGAACATTGGCATGCCATAACAAGAGTTATGAGGTATTTACTTGGAACAAAAACATATGGATTATCTTGTCACCACCCAAAATCCTAACTTAGGTCGTGATGGCGCCCAACAGCGGGGTCAGGCAAGCCAACACTTAATTACTAAGGGTTCCTTCTTATTAGATTAAACATTTCAACATATACTGATGTTTTAGACGTCAATACCACACAATATTATAAATTAATTGTGCAGTACCCAATTTTCGAGTGCTGTCTAATAAGAAGAACCTAGTTCTTCTTGGTGTACTACTTACTACTATTTGCGGAATATTAAAGCAGTAAAGTAAAGACACAGATATTTTACGTGGAAAACACCTGGATCAAAAGGTGAAAAAACCACGACCTACTCCTCAGTAGGATTTTCTCAAACACTTCACTAAAAACTCTGAGCCAAACGGACTTACAAAATAAACTCTTTTGTAATCCTAGGACTAACTCTAATCCTCTTTGTATCAACTAGCCTCTAGCTAATTTCTACAGACTTCAAGCTAACTTTAACTTGAACATTGTGTACCTATTACAATTGCTTCTATTAAAGCTGAAAAGATACAATGTTAAAACTCCTACTACAACCAACTAGACTCACTGATAAACAGATGGAACTGTTTCTTCTAGTTGAACTGTAGCCTTTTCACAATACTTCTGCTTGCAAATATCTGGGAATTTTGCTTTCAGAACTTGATTCAATTTAGTCTTTGTGCGTCAATCAATTTCAGCAGTAATACTTTGAGTATTTATAGAGTCAGTTGTTGAGTCCATGGTTTATTTCTGATCCAACTCTACTTGAGTAAACAAGTTGAAATATAACTCAACTTCCTTCCTTTATTTCTGTCCTAGCTGAATTCAACTTCTGTCATCTTCATCAGTTTGCAATCTTTTCGTATTAGGAGACATCCTCTTAATTCTTTGATACTCAGCAACCACTGATATCTCCTATGCTTTGTACGATTCTTATGCCAACTGCTCCATTCAGGTGTGTATGCTTTGATGGACCTGGTTCAACTTGTCAACATTTGTCAATCTTCAAAACCCATTCAGTGACATGGGCCAACAAATTCCCCCTTTTTGATGATGACAAACTCTGTGCTTTTATCCTGTATACACTTCAAACACTTTGTATATTTTTAAGCATTAATCATTGAGAACCAGGTTCATTAGGTTATAAATATCACTTTTGAAAATTTTGAAACACACAGCACATCTTCCCCCTTTTGGCATCATCGAAAAGTTTCAAAATGATACTTACCAGTTTTTTAATTCTTACTCATGGCCAATTTAGGCAACTGCAAGTGCAAACATGATTAATCAACCTAAGAAACTAATAATGTAAGCTAAATAAGAAATTGAGACATTTTTCAAAACACAAGCTTTCAGTGATTAACATTGATGATCAACACCAAAACAAATTAAAATCAAAACAGCCAAACCATGAGAAAAACAGAATAAAAACTGAAACAAAAACTAGATACTGTCCCGAACTGGGCACTGATTAGTTTGGAGGGGGTAGCACTAGACATTCCTAAGGCTGGGAGGGTGTAGATGAGGCTGGGTTTTTGATTTGTAGAAGGGACAACATTTGGTGTAAAACACCTTCATTTTTCTCCTTCTCTTTTGCTAACTCATCTTTGAGAGCATCACGCTCAGCTTCTATGTCAACTAAGCGAGACTTCAATCGAATGATCTCCATATCCTTTAACTCGCTTTCCTGCACCAGAGTACGGACCTTGCTGTTGACTGGTTGCTTCCGAGATGAACCAGGTTCATCTGCCGGGGCATTGACAGTATAATCACAAGACAGCAGAGTGTCCTTCCCAAAGAAATCCTTAGCAGTAGCCATCTCAGCCTTCTTTGTAGGAACTCCAAAATGAGCAAGAACTGCAGTCAGAATAAAGCCATAAGGGATCGCATGGGCTTTGGTGCCATTCACCACTCTGTCCAAGAGCTGGATGATAAAAGCTGGCCAATTGATCTGCTTGCCTCTGTACAGACACTCCATGAGGGTTAAATCCATGTAGTTAGCAATGTGTCTTCGTTCTTGTCTGGGCAGCAGAAATTTGATCACAAATTCAAAGAACAGCTTGTGCTCAGGCTTCATCTCACTCTTGTACACAGCCCTAGGTTCAAGCTCCTTCTCATTGTCGAAGAAGAATCTGGTGATATTGAGAGCTGAGGCCATTCCTTCTAAACAAGGAAATCTCTGCCTCATGTAGTCTTCATAACCCTCAGCTGGAATGTCTAGAATGACTCCTAATTCTTGAGCATCAAAGGAGACTTCAAATCCCTTGACCAATTAGGTGACCCTGCCTCCAATGACTGTGGCATTCCCAATGAACTCCACAACTTCATTTCTGACCAGCCTGCCTTCCATGCGAAGGACCATGTCCTTCCAGCCCTGCGCTGCCAGAAAATCCAGTAAATACCTCATTCCAGGCTCCTCCAAATCCTTCAACAACTTTCCCTTCAAGATCGTTCTCTTGCCTAACATGGAAACTCTGTCAGTAGACACTTATACAACCTCCTTCTCTTCCTCTCCACTCCATTCTGGATCATCATCCCTCTCAACAATTTGTACTTTCTTCACCTTCTCTATCTTAGACCTTGTCCTCAAAGCAGTACTCCCAGTGGTGATGGACACAGTAGCTGACTTCTTTGAAGAAGTCTTAGCCTTTTTGGGCTTGGGTATCTTGATAACCACTGGAGCAACCTCCTGTTCTTGTTGGACCAGGTCCAACAACTCTTCATCGTCAATAATAGCTTCAACAGGCTCCCCTATCTTTGCTTTCCCCTTCTCTGCCTTCTTTCTTTTGCTCTCTTGCAGAGCTTTTTCCAACTTCTCCTCCTCTTCTTGTACAGTATTTCTCATAGCGCATACCCTAGGAACAGGTACACCAACAGAATTAACATTCTTTCTTTTCTTTGAAGGAACTGAGGCTTTAGACTTTTTGGACTTCGGAGTCCTTCTCTTCTTGGGGTTGTATGATTCCCCCAGCTTCTTCAGTCTTTCAGCCAAATTTTCTTCCCCAGAAGAAACATGTTCATCTATTTCCTTCATTAACTTCTCCAACCCAGCAGCAGCTTCCTCAACTTTAGTAGTTCCCCCTAAAAACATGACATCTTCTTCTAAAATTTCAAGAATGGGGCCACAAATTGCAAGCGTGGTACCATCCTCCCCGGATCCCCTCACCTCTACTTCTTCCTCGTTCTTAAGATTTTTCTCTTTCCCAAATTTTCTTTGCCTTCTTGGCACTTCCACATCCACCACAGACCCCACCAACACAAATCGATTTTCAGCAGAATTTAAATCAGAGGTAACTTCAGTATTACCTTTCTCAGCACTGGATGAACCAGGTGCTTCATCTTCATTGGATGATTTGAATGAATCATTGGATGATTATGGTTTGGAGCCTTCCTCAACATGTAACAATTCTTCCGAGAATTTTGCTCTTGAACCAGAAGCCACAGATTTGCGTGCAAGAACCTTAACACGACGAGTTTTGGGGGCTGGGGTAGGGTTTGGTGTGGGTTCAGGGATTGTAGAGTGTTCTGGGGTTGATGATTTTTCAGGAGACTCGGAACTATAAACTGAGGGAGAGTTTGAGTCGGATTCATAGTTTACCCCATCATAACTCTATTTGGGGATGAGTCAGAAGAAGTTGGTGGAGGAGACGACATGATTTTGATTTTGATAGAGAGAGAAGAAAATAAAAGGCAGTAGGGATTTTGAGTTGAGTAAGTTGAATAAGGTTCGGCTGTTACTTTATGCACAATGGGTAATGATGGCCTATTTATAACTTGTGGCTGGGGAGATTACAACGGAAGTGTATTAACCCAAGTAAGCTACTAATCGATTAAGGACTGTCAGCGATTGGAATTGATTAGACAGTTACTTTCCCCCTAAAACTAGGCTAATCAATTGAGACGGGACTTCTTGGAACTGGTTCATTATTTGGGTAAGTACGAGAATATGAATTTGAACCATAAATGGATAGAGTCCTGCTCATGTATGACTGTACTTGAATTAATACATGTATGGAGATGAGAACGTACCTTGTCAGTCATGTAAACCAGCATGGATGAACCAGGTTCATCCTGTTAAAAATCTTTATTTTGCCTCAATTCACAAAGATAGAGAAACATCATTAGTNGGCTAATCAATTGAGACGGGACTTCTTGGAACTGGTTCATTATTTGGGTAAGTACGAGAATATGAATTTGAACCATAAATGGATAGAGTCCTGCTCATGTATGACTGTACTTGAATTAATACATGTATGGAGATGAGAACGTACCTTGTCAGTCATGTAAACCAGCATGGATGAACCAGGTTCATCCTGTTAAAAATATTTAGTTTGCCTCAATTCACAAAGATAGAGAATAACTAGGGAATCATATTAATACATGGCAAAAGAGTATGCAATGAAGACATAGTACTGATCAATGATTAATCTGATTAAATATTTAATTAAAATTTTCTAGCCAAGAAAACTTCCCTTTTTTCAGTTTTTTTTTTCAATTTTTGTTTTTCAATTAGGTGATCTTAATCATCCCTAATTCAAGCCTGTTTCTCTCATAATGCTCCCTACTCAATTCTTTGGTAAATATATCAGCAATTTGACGATCAGTAGCACAGAATTCGATTGAGATCCTTCCCTTTTCATAGTTATCCCTCAGGAAATGGTGCCTAACATCTATGTGCTTAGTTCTCTTGTGATGAACCGGGTTCTTAGTCATACTAATTGCACTAGTGTTATCACAGTAAATAGGAATGCATCACACATCTATACCAAAGTCCACGAGTTGTTGCTTGATCCATAGCAACTGGGCACAACAAGAGGCTGCAACCACATATTCAGCCTCAGCAGTAGACAAGGCTACTGAATTTTGTTTCTTGGTGGCCCAAGAGACAAGGCAGGAGCCCAAAAAGTGAGCCATGCCTAAAGTACTTTTCTGGTCCACCAGGAAACCTGCATAATCAGCATCGGCATATCCTACAAGGTCAAAATTACTACCTTTAGGATACCAAAGGCACAAATCAGAGGTGCCCTTCAGATATCTTAAAATTCTTTTTACTGCAGTGAGGTGGGACTCCTTTGGATTGGCTTGAAACCTAGCACATAGTCCCGTATTGAACACAATATCAGGTCTACTTGCAGTAAGATAGAGTAGAGACCCAATCATCCCTCTGTATGTCTTCTGATCAACGGATGAACCAGGTTCATCCACATCCAATTTTGTAGCTGTGGCTATTGGGGTATCTATCTCCTTTGAATCCTCCATTTTGAATTTCTTGAGGAGTTCTTTCACATACTTCTGTTGATGTATCATTGTGCCATGTGGAGTTTGTTTGATTTGCAAACCTAAGAAGAAGGTTAGTTCACCCATCATACTCATTTCAAACTCACTCCCCATTAATGTAGCAAATTCCTTGCTAAGCTTTTCAGTAGTTGCCCCAAATATGATATCATCAACATATATTTGCACAATCAGAAGATCTTTTCCCTTTTCCTTTAGGAACAAAGTACTGTCTATCTTGCCTCGTTTGTACCCATGTTCCAGCAGGAATTTTGACAATCTCTCGTACCAAGCTCTAGGCGCTTGCTTGAGACCATAGAGAGCCTTGTCAAGTTTACATACATGATCAGGTGACTCTTTCCTTTCAAAACTAGGAGGCTGTTTTACAAATACATCTTCCTTCAAATAGCCATTAATAAAGGCACTCTTTACATCCATCTGATGAAGAGTGAATTCCATGTGTGCAGCAAATGCTATAAGAAGTCTGATTGCCTCCAATCTTGCCACAGGAGCAAAGGTCTCATCATAGTCAATTCCCTCTTCTTGGCTGTATCCTTGAACAACCAGTCTAGCCTTATTTCTTGTAACAGTTCCATCCTCATCGAACTTGTTCTTGAAGACCCACTTGATGCAAATTACTGATCTGTCTAGTGGCCTGGGTACCAAGTACCATACTTGACTCCTATCAAATTAATTCAGCTCTTCTTGCATGGCTGTTACCCAATCAGCATCTTGCAGGTCTTCAACAATGTTCTTTGGTTCAATCAAGGATAGAAATGCATCAAACGCACACAGATTTTTCAAGGAGGATCTAGTTTTGATTCCAGATCTCAAGTTTATTATGATGTTCTCAAGAGGGTGAGAACTCTGATATCTGTGTGGTTTGAGTACCAATTGTTTACTTCTGGATTGTTCCATAATTATAACAAATATTTAAATTCTAAATAAAAAAAATCAAAAATAATAGACTAAGATTCTCAATAAAGGATAATAAATAAACGGGATCTTCTTTTATTCGAAACGTCTCGTGATCTTCAACCAATTATGCGCTTCAATATAATTATCGGGAGTAAGCGCTATAGCTATGTTGTCTTGTAGTTGTGGAACAGGATCAGGGCCAGTATTTTCATGTAGAATTCCCCCTGTCGAGTTGCGTGGGGTTGTTGAACCTGGTCCATCACCTGTTCCATCTGCCATAGGTGCTTCAATGTGGTCATTGCTCCTCACCAGTCCAAGCTCCTCATCTTCTGGTTCCTGTCTCTCAGATAAAGTGTTAGTTTCATCAAAGACAACATGTACACTTTCTTCTACACACATAGTTCTTTTATTGTATATTTTATATGCTTTGCTATGTCTTGAATATCCCAAGAACACTCCCTCATCACTTCTGGGATCAAATTTTCCTAGAGAATCTTTGCCATTATTATGCACATAACACTTGCATCCAAAAGCCCTAAGATGGGATATGTTGGGCTTTCTCCCTTTAAGTAATTCATAGGGAGTTTTCTCTACCAGAGGTCTGGTCATGCATCTATTAATAATGTAGCATGCAGTGTTAATTGCTTCTGCCCAGAAGCTGTGAGGTAGTTTGCTGGATAGAAACATGGTTCTTGCCATGTCTTCAAGAATTCTGTTTTTCCTTTCAACAACCCCATTTTGCTGTAGGGTTCTAGGAGCAGAAAAATTGTGATTGACACCATGTTCATCACAGAACTCAGCAAACTTGGCATTCTCAAATTCAGTACCATGGTCAGATCTTATTGAT